>ML335079.1:0-18512 GCA_005239505.1 Nicotiana paniculata | reverse complement strand
AGACTTGGAGTTTGCTTCTTGCTAGGTGATTTATTCACCCTTTTCCAGTGATTTTTAACAACTTCAGCAGCCTATTTTTCCCCTTCTAACACATGAGAAACATTACTCACAAGTACAGTAGCTAATTTCTCACCAGTGGCATTCGAGACACACACATCATTCTCCAGTTGCATGGGTTTGTGGTTTTTTTTTTTTTTAGCAAATCCACTAGGCAGTGCCTAGGGCTAGTTTTTATATATAAAGAAAAAATAAAACAATGTATCATGGTGTCCTACTAGAAGTAAGACGATAATCTAAGTCAGCTACATAGGTCCTATTATCAATTATGGACTTGTGAGGTCCAAAATTGATATTACAAATTGAGCTAATAAAACTATGAAAATAACCATATCGGACTTGTATTAATACTAGCCCGTGACTAATATGTCCATATTCTACATTGGCTTTTGAAAGTATGAATTGCATTCCCTTATCTGTGCTAGGACAAGGAAGCCTAGCATCTCGACACTGTGTTGTTTGTGCCGTTAGGCCTCCATAATTCATGAGTGATCCTTGTATGCATCTCACTATTATTCATTGTCCAGCAACTGGATTCGTATCTCATCCATGTACATTGCTGCTAAAATCGCATGTTTATGTTGCACATGTGCACTATTCCCTTCATTGGAAATCTCCTACCTCTTCCTTGATTGTTTCCGTTCTTCCATTGATTTTGTCTTGAGCTCTTAGACTGGAAATACTCGTGATGTACCCTGTGTAATGCGACCACAATAGTGGTCTTCTTTATGTTCCGCCCCGAGTGTTTTCCAGTGTTTAAGTACTTGTTATTTTCTCTTTGCTTTCTCATACTTATGCATGTCACCTTTCCTTCTTCCAGGGAATGAACAACTAGTGTTAATACCACCCTTAGAAGTCGTAATGAGTGACAAGGTATGAGTACAATACTGTTTCCTGCAAAAAAATAAACAAAGTTAGTGTAAAAATTGTTGTCATTGTACACCTCCCACCAGATTTGTATAGCTTGGCCACATGATGTCTCCTTTGCCCTGTATCTCCCTGCCTTCTTATTTTTGAAACACCTCATTTCCCACTATTTTGTGTTCCTTGTCCTACAACCCATACCTCGAAACTGTGTCCCATTGAATCCCAAACTTGTTCTGGACCATGGAGTTTCATACCATTGCATAATATACGTTCCTTTTAGGTCCAGTTTGCATCCTTTGCTCGTATGTGTGGACATTGTAGCTTATCTTCATTTAAAATCCTTCTTCCTTGCGAGTCTAACTGCCTGAAGTGATTGCACTCAATCATTCCTATATCTAATGCATAATTTGCAAGATGATCTGCCAGTTTGTTTCCTTCTCTAAATATGTGTGATACCCTTATGGTAAACTCCTCCATCAATTGCTTTATCTCATCCATTTGTTCAGTGATTCCCCAAGGAGGTTTCCATTTTGCTTCTATTATGTTCTTCATTAGTACAGAATCTGTTTGGAGCCATACTTTGGAGTATCCCTGTGCCTTACACGCTCTCAAAGCTTCCACAATTGCTATTGCTTCTGCATCATTATTAGTACCCTCTGCAATCTCCATTCCTAGAGCATACCTCAAATCACCCCTTTCATCTCTCACACATGCACCAATTGAGCTTCTCCCTGGATTTCCTCTGGATGCTCCATCTGTGTTAACCTTAATCCAATCTTTCATAGGTAACTCCCAAACGACCTTAACGAATTTAAGTCTTGGTGTGTACCTTTCCAGTGTTGCCAGTAGTTCCTGCCATCTGTGAGGTACGTTAATCCCTGGCTTCCTTATTTGTACTAAGGATTGAAGATGTGTGGATACTTGATGTATGACCCTGTTGACTGATACTATTTCTCCATATTTTAAACTGTTTCTCCTCTTCCATAACTCCCAGACAATACACGCTGGTAAAGCCTGCATTATTGGCTTTATTCTTGACAGGACTTGTGCTGTCCAACACTTTGTTATGGCTTGGTTCATATTCAGACCCTCTATATCTATTCCTGCTCTCCCCAGAAAGTATTTCCATACAATGAGTGCTGTTTTTGATGTAAAAAATACATGGACCAGTGTTTCCTCCTTAGGTTCAGCACAACACCAGCATTTCGAAGGCATGTAGTATCCCAATCTTCTCATGAAATCATCAAGTGGAAGTTTGGCTCTCCAAACTCTCCACATAAAGAAAGCAATTTTAAATGGAAGTCCCTTTACCCAAATCATCTTACATGCCATTCTAGGATCTTCCCTCCTTCATAAGTATTCCCAAGCAGACTTGATAGTGAAATGGCCCCTAGTTTCCAACATCTAGTTGGGGATATCAATGACATTTTCTTGTACTGGAGGTGAGATCTTTTCTACAATGTGCATTGCCAACTCTTCTGGTAACAATTCTAATAATCGATGTATATTCCAGGCTCCATTTTCCACCACTTCAAATACATTATGAATGGTGTCATCAACTCCAAAATCTTGAGGAACTAGGAAATACAAAGCTCCCAATCCTGTCCAATTATCATACCAAAATAAGGATGAGCCCATTTTTGGTTTCTAGATGATCTGATGCTCAATAATATCTCTGCATTCCAGCATTTTCCTCCATATGTGTGACCCCTCCTTCCATGGAACAATTACTGCATTATGCTTCTTGCAGTATTTTTGACTAACAAAGGAACTCCACAGGGTTGGTTTTGTTCTGAAATTCCACCAGAGTTTACTGAAAAGTGCTTTCGATACATCATGAAGTGATCTGTCTGGGGTTTAGGGGTTTTTTTTTTTTTTTTTAGTAATGTACTAGGCTGAGTGCCTAGGGCTAGTTTTTATATAATAACTAAAATAAACAAAGTATCATGAGATCTCACAATTTGAATTTGTCCAAATATTGGTATCATAATTTTAACTACTAAACGAAGTAAATTTAAAACTACTCTAATAATCGTAATGTTGTACATGCTTCTTGTGTCTGCCTTGAAATGTCATTTTGTTGCATTTCCCTCCGTTTCATATTTCCTGACTTCCATCTAGTGCATGAGTACAATTTGAAACCTGTAACTCCAATGCTCAATGTATAACATCAATGCTGCTCTTTGAAAATCTAACCTTTGGTTCGTTTAAATGTGTATTTTCCATATAACTCCTTGCTGCTCCAATGTGCCGTTATTTCCATGTGCTTTGTGATCCATGTTGTTGTCGTAATCTCCCTAGTGTTGGTAATAGTAGCATCCGAAGTTTGGAAGATGTAGAACCCAGAACAGTTAAGTTGGGTGTATTCCATTGAGCATTTCAAATGTTCCTTGCTTGGGAGCCTCCTTGAGTGAGTGTGATGGCTGGTCTCCTAGGGTGTTACCCCTTTTTGCATCATGTGATCCCGTATTTCCCATACAAGTTGGGCTGTTTGAGAATCCAGTCCCATAATGCTTATGTTATTTCCATATAGAGCAACAAACTATCATTTTCGTATGAGTCACCCTTGACCTCATCCATCTTGTACCTCCCATACTTGTGCATGTCACTGTTCCTTCCTCTAGGGAATGAGTACATAGTACTAATACCACCCTTAGGGGTCGTAGTTGGTGACATGGTATGGATACCGTAACGTTTCCTGCAAAAATAAAAACAATGTTAGTGTATAAAACCATCACCATGTACTCCTCCCTAAGGACTTGTACATGATGCTCATGTAACATCTCCTGATCCCTCCTCCACCTTGCCTCTTTATTCTTCAGCTTCTTGCTACTTTCACCCTCAAGTACGGCCATTGCAGCTTATCTTCGTTTACTATTCTTCTTGCTTGCACATCTAGGTTCCAAAAACCATGGCATTCTGTCTCCCCCACATCTAGGGCATAGTTAGCAATGTAATCAGCCAGTCTATTACCCTCCCTAAATACATGAGATACCTTGTAGTTACCCATTGTCAAGAGTCTCCAGATATCCTCCACCTGATCTACTATACACCATGGTGGCTTCCATTCTCGTTCAATAACCTTTTTCAGTAGCATGGAATCTGTTTGGAGGCAGACATTACGAAAATTGTGATCAACACAGACCTTCAATGCCCCTAGAATTGCGACTGCTTCAGCCACTGTATTTGTTGTCTCAATTATCTCCCTGCCTAATGCATAAACCACATCTCTAAACTCATCCCTAATACATAACCCTATTGAGCTCCTTCCTGGGTTTCCTCTTGAAGCACCATCAGTGTTCACCTTCAACCACCCCTTCATAGGTAACTCCCATTTAACTTTCTCATATTTCAACTTAGGAGTATATTTATCCAGCATATCAAGAAGTTCGTGCCACTTCTGAGGGACATTCGTAAGGCCAGGTTTTCTGATTTTAACTATAGCTTGCAAAGAGGAAGAGATCTGATATATTACCCTACTTGTAGACACTGTCTCCCCATACTTATAGCTATTCCTCCTTTTCCATAACTCCCACACAATGCAAGAAGGAAGTGCTTGTATAACATGTTTAATTATTGGCACTACTTTGATCGTCCAGCACCTAGTAATTGCTTGATGCAAAGTTAGGTCTTCCACCCTAATTCCTGCCCTAGCGAGAAAATATTTCCACACCACCATGGCAGCTTTTGAAGTAAAAAACAAGTGGATCAAAGTTTCTTCCTTAGGCTCGCTACAACACCAACATCTTGAAGGCATGGAATATCCTAATCTCTTCATGAAATCATCCAGTGGGAGTTTGGCTCTCCACAGTTTCCACATGAAGAATGATATCTTGAACAGACATCCCTTCACCCATATCATTTTGTAAGCAATTGTAGGCTCACTCCTTCTCCGTACATACTCCCAAGCTGACTTCACACTAAATTTCCCCTTTGGTTCAAGCATCCAGTATGGTACATCGAGACCATCTTCCATCACTGGAGGCTTTATTATCTCCAGTATATGAGTTGCAAACTCCAATGGTAAAGCCTCTAATATTTTCTCCACATTCCATGTCCCATCCTCCACCACATCATATACATTGTGTATGGATTCATCTATCCCAAATTCTGGTGGTGCAAGAAAATAGAGAGCCCCAAGCCCTGTCCAATTATCAAACCAAAAAAGTGAAGATCCCATCCTAGGGTGCCATGTGATTTGATGTTCAATGGCTGCCCTACATTCAAGCATTTTTCTCCATATATGAGATCCTTCCTTCCATGGTACAATCACATAATTAAGTTTCTTACAATATTTCTGGCTCATGAACGAACTCCACAGACTTGGTTTTGTCCTATAATTCCACCAGCATTTACAGAATAGGGCCTTTGATATATCATGTAGAGATCTAAAGCCAGTACCTCCCTCATGATAAGGTCTACATAGAGAATCCCATGAAGCCCAATGCCTACTTGTGCCTCCAATTGTGCTACTCCAAAAGAATTGAGCAAGTATCTTGTGTAGCTTATTCATGACATAATGAGGAGGATTCACAGCTGAAAGCAAATGTATAGGTATACTTTGAAGCACATGTGAGATAAAAATAGCCCTACCTCCGATAGAAAGCATCTTGCCTTTCCACCCTTGCAGTTTGTCCATCACCTTAGTAATCAAGTCTTGATAGTATTCCATCTTCCTTCTTGCATAAAAAATAGGACAACCCAAATATGTAAAAGGGAAATCCATTCTTTCAATTCCAGTCACCCTTTCTACATTTCTCACCACATCCAAATCCACCAAATGATGCAAATACAAGGCAGATTTGCTCTTGTTAACCATCTGCCCAGAAGCAATCTCATAAGCATCCAACACTTGCAGAATTAGCCCAAGGGAAGTTGCATATGCAGAGGAGAATATAATAGTGTCATCCGCATAGGCCAAGTGATTGATTTTTGGGCTCCACTTTGGTAACCCAAACCCATAAAAGTGTGAGTTCAAATGCAAAGAATTCATACCTCTTGACAAAGCCTCAACAGCAAGAATAAACAAAGTAGGTGACAAGGGATCACCTTGCTTCACACCTCTAGATGATTTAAAAAAACCATTAGGTTGGCCATTTATAAGTACTGAATACAAATTGTTTGATACAATCCCGAATGCCAATCCTATAAATCTTTCATCAAATCCCATTTTCTCAACATCTTAGTCAAAAATAGCCATGACAACCTATCATATGCCTTTTCCATGTCTAGTTTTATAACTACATTAGGTCCAGCTTTAGTCCTTAACCTAATGTCAGTTATAATCTCCTGTGTAAGCAACACATTCTCCACCATGTTCCTACCCTTGACAAAGCCAGCTTGCTCCTCTGAGATTACTTTAGGAAGTAAACTTACTAACCTTTCATGGATGACCCTTGAGATGATTTTGTTGGAAAAGTTACTGAGACTTATAGGCCTCATATCTGAAAAGGTGATTACCTCCTTCTTCTTAGGCAATAGGACAAGATTAGTATGAGTGATGCATTTGGGCATTTCATGTCCATTAAAGAATGCTCTAACCATGTCAAAGATGTCAACTCCAATTATGTCCCAACATGCATGGTAAAAACATCCAGTAAAGCCATCTGGACCTCCTGCGCTATCACCATTAAGCCCGTACACTGCCTGTTTCACCTCGTCTTTAGTTGGCTGCCTCATGAACTCTTCATTCAACTCAAAACCAATCAAGTTTGGTACAGAATCAAGGATCCTAAAATCTGATGGGATTGAGATTTCAGTGAATTGATCCTTAAAAAAATTCACTGCCTCCTGAGCTATATCTTCAACTTCCTCAACCCAGTTTCCAGCACTGTTTTGAATTCTTTTTAATTGAAGCCTTTTCCTTCTTCCATTTACATGAGCATGAAAAAATTTCGTGTTTCTATACCCCTCTTTGAACCATTGCATCCCTGCCTTTTGCTTCCAAAACTCCTCCTCAATAGCCAAATATCCCAAAGTTCTATTATTTCTATTGAATCGCACTTTGCTTATACCGGAGTTAAGACCAGTTCCACATGTGTTTCAGTGTGGAATAATCTTAATGTAAGCTGCTGTACCATATTATATATGATCTCCACATCAAAAACCTCATCAATGAAAACCCATATTTTGTTTGATACGTTTGAAATTGCTTGAGCAAAGCCAATTCTCCTTCTATACCTCTCAAGTTTACTTGATTGTTGCATGGGTTCCATGAGCTCTATGAACTCAAAATGGCGTTGTCTATTCATTGTGATTAGCCTCTCAAATTCCTGCATAGTGTTTACAGACCTGATATTCAAAATTAGAGCATCCATTTAGAGGTTAAGGGTTTTTGATAATGTCCACCTAGTTTGTACTCCAGTTGAGGGTACCATGGTTGTATCCTTTACTGGGTCCTTTGCTGTCTTCTTCCTTCCCTTTGTTCCTGACTTTGCCTTGTCCATGTACCTAAGGGATAGGTCTCCTTGTCTTGCTATATTTTTTAAATTATGGGCAATAGATTCTTCATCACAGTCTTTGTCCATTCTCTCTTCTTGGTATACTACCTCATTCTCTCCTCGAGCAGCTTCTATAGTCTCCCTATTCTGCTTTTCAATCACTATATGATCTAATTGTTTCACCTGCTGGTTCCCTTCCTTATTAGCCAATGTTTCCAAATTTTGTATCTTAGGTAGTTGTTCTTTTCCAGCTCCTACCTCTTTATTCTTAACACCTGAGGCCTCCTCCTAGTTTGCATCCTTTCTAGTCCCACCTGGATCACCCATATTGATATTGATATCACTAGGATTCACTGTAGCCCTATTAGGGTTACCTTTTTCATCATTAGGGTTCCCAAGATTAGGGTTCTCTACATATTTGGCAGTGTCCACCTCATTTTCTGCATTGGTCAGCCCTTCCTCCTGGGTAATTTTGTTAGCATTATCATCACCGTTAACACTTTGTTCTTCTTCCTCTTCATCAACCTCTGAATCCCTTTCAACTTGCATTCCATCTGGGACCTCATCTTCATCAGAATCTTCCTCAATTTGATCCACCCATAATCTACCACCACTCCACTTGACTCTTTCCCTTGATTGAAAAAATTTTTCACTTGAATCTACTACATTATTAGTTGTACTTTCCTGATGTTTTGCTAGAATACCTTCAACCCTTGTATCTTGTGATGGGACCTCTGGACATGAAGTGTTAGTAGCCACTAAATTTCCAGCAAAAGCGCGTTGTACCCATTGAGAAGTAGATTCTCGATATCTGATATCCTCAGTACTTCTTTCATTAGGAACGGTAAGTAAACCTTTTTGTACTACCTTACTCCCAACTGACATTATATTCCCTTTGTGGACATTGGCCTCTGATTCCACAACCTTTTGAGCTTCAAACCCAATTGTGGATGGAGTGATGTTTTGTGCGGTAGCATTCAGGTGTTTCCCTGGGATACTAGGTTTCCCCACGTTAGTTATCCCCATTTCAGTTGGATTAGGAGACCTACCAATAGTAGTTTGTGCCACCAAAGCCAACTCGTTGTTCACTTGTTCTCCATCCTCAATCTCCAGTATTGCAAATTGGTTATTTGTTTGTACTTGCTGCGATGCATTCTCATATTTCATATTGCTAGCTGTTACAATCTCCTTCCCAATGGCTGCTTGTTCATCATTTTGCTTTTTTCCCTTCTTTGCATGATTATCTCTTACCTCTTTCCATTGCTCCTTTGCTTTGCCATTCATATTTCCAACTACTTTTCCACTCGATAATACCATTAATGGACCTTGTTGGCTCGCATTAACTGAAGAAGTAGTATTATCATTCATTACTTTATTTTCCAACAATTCTGGATGAAGTCTCCAACATTCCATCATGTCATGTCCTTGCAATTTACACTCCTTACAATACTTTGGCAAATAATCATATTTAATATTCACCCATTCATATCTCAATTCACCTGTTACTTCATTATGTATATCCATTCGAACTTTCTTTGGTAGTTCTGCCATAAGATCAACTAAAACCTTGACTCGAGCACAACTTGGCCTAGTTTTGTTGATTGTTGACATATCTAGATGGATTGGTTTGCCTACTGCTGAAGCCAATGAAAATAAGCATTCTTTAACGAAGTAGGTAGGCAACAAGTTAGGGAAGGAGATCCATGCCATAACCTTAGGAGTTTCTTCACCAACCTTGAATTTGTGATCATATATCAAAGTTCTCAATTGATAATCACGTCCCACCTTATCTTTAACATAATAAACACTTTTTGACGTAAAATCAATAAAATCTTGATATAATGTCATTCTAATCAACACATGCCTATCACGAAGATATCCAATATTGCACTCACCTTTAATTCCACATTGCATTAGAATTATACGACGTAATTCACTAATTTCAGGCCACCCGTCTGAGAATTTGCAAACAACTGAATATTGCAATCCCTCGATCACATTCATTCTTTCAACTTCTGCCTCCGTTGAAGTAACTACATGATGGCCATTAAGTACAGTAGCTTTCCTCAATTGAATAGGCTCGACAGAATTTGTTCGTGCTTGCATGGTAGTGTTCAACGTGGATGGTTTGAGGATTTTTGAGTAATCTAAAGGCTGGGGGTTGTTGGTTGTGGGTGTGGGGGGCTGGGCGAGGGTGGGGGAGGGCAGACCAGTCGGAGAGGATGAATGGCCGCCGGCCAAATTGGCCATGGCAGCCAAGAGATTGGTGATCGCCCAAAATCGCCTTTGGAGGAGAGAGAACAGAGCGTTTGAGGGCTTTTTTTCGGGTTTAGGGTTTTTTCTTTTTTTATTTATTTATTTATTTATTTTTTTTTGGAAAATCCACTAGGCAGGAGCCTAGGGCTAGTTTTATTAATACTAAAAAGCTAAAAAGAACCACATAGGAAGAGTACAAATAAGGGGGACAATAGCACCAGTAATGTTGCCTCTATGCCTTGGCTACGTAATCACTCCTCTGCGCCTCACAATGCCCTTATGGCAGCCTCATGTAGAGGAATCATGGTGTAGATGCCGGCAAAGTCTCACGAGGGCATATAATCTCATAGCCATTTGGATATTTTTCCAAAGGCATAGGGCTAGAGCAACACAAACTGGGCTAAACCTTACCTTACTAATCCTATTGAGGCAAATAAAAAGCCTCACCTACTAGCATGCATGTAAAAAGAAAGAACTAGCTAGTACTAAATATTCTATGATCATCACAGAGTTTATAACATACTCTGTGATGATATTACATAAGATTATGCTAATGTGATGGTAGAATAAAAATATGTATAAATAACAGTGATGTCCTCCCTTCTCTAATTTTGTGAAGTCTTCAACTTGTAGACGTTTATCTTCATCCTCTACCCTCTTCAAAATATCTTCAAATTTCATGTCTTCTTCTTTGAACGAGTGGACTTTGTTGACGTAGCTGGATAAACTTGTTTTTGTTTGGAAACTCTCATTGGGAGTCGCCTTATGTTCACATCTTCGCTAATCTTGCCGTCCCAACTTTTTTCTCTCGTGTGTGACTTCTTCTTTTTTCCGCTATACATAGGTGATAAGTCACCTTTCCTTGCTGCCTCTGCTCGACATTTACTTAGAAGTTCATCTTCCTCTCCCTCTTTATATATATCTCTGCCTAGTTTCACCGAATTGACCATATCGTGCTGAAAACCTTGCGCAATCAAGGCCTTTGTATCGTGAATATTTACCAAGGTTATTTTGTTTTGCTCCAGCTCCATGTCTTTCATCTTCTTTAGGGTTTAGTGTTTGGGGTTTCGGTTTTTTTTTTTAAGCAAATATACTACTAGGCTAGATATCTAATAGCTAATATATAAATATAAAACAAATACGTCAAAAGCGTACAAGATGTTCATAATTAACTACTAATTGTATGAAAATACTAATAACTTGCAACCTATATTCTAAAGAGGTAACTATTACAACAAAGAATATTGAGTGCTTCATCCTCATGAAGGTGTTTGTGGAGTCAAGTGTCAATGCCAAAAACCAAGTAGCACCTAAACAATTCTCACTAGGCGCCAAGGTATATAGTACATTGACAATACTGAATTCCCAACAAGAACACCATAAATCTGATGCAAGCAAACTCATCCAAATACTGAAACCATAGTTGCTCTTCCTTATCCAACCATAGTATAAGAAAGCAAGTGAATTTAGTTGAGCCATTCACAATATATGTATTGTGTTATCCCCTTCTGAATGACTGTGTAAACACACTAATACCACACCATGAAATAAAGATTATGAAGCAGTGCACATTGCAGAACTCTAGCAACTAACCAACTGATCCACTGGTAGTCTCTTTTCAAAATTGACGATTGATCCAATACCTCATGTAGACTTCTTTGTACCAGAACCTCAACTATATAAAGAAATTTGTCATATACTTATTGATCCCTAGAATGAGCATGAAGCCATGCTAATACCACTGGACAATCAATCAACACACTCCAGATATAAAGATGATTAGGTTCAGGCAGTTTAGCTAAATATGTCTCCATTAATCAGGTTCCTTTCTCTTGGCTATCCTAACTCTTAAGTTAGGAATTTGATATTTGTCCATGCTTATCAATGTCTTTCCTTCATATGGAAATTCATGAAACGAATGATATGTGATTATACCTGCAAAAGAGAACACAAGGTTAGCTAAAAAATCTGCTACTTTGTTGCCTTCCCTTAGCACATGCTGTAAAAGCACATTATATGTGCTCTTTATCTCCTTAATCCTGCTGACTTCTGCACCTATACACCATGGTGTCTCCCATTCCTCATCAATTATCCTCCTCATCACAAGTGAATCAGTCTCCATGATCAAAGGGTGAAGTTGTCTCTCCACACAGAACTTCAATCCTTCAATAATTGATTTTGCCTCAGCCACAATGTTTGTTGACTCACCTATCTCCTTTGCCTCAGCATATATCAAGTCACCCTCATAATCTCTGACACAAAAGCCATATGAACTAGGACCCGAATTTCCCCTTGATGCACCATCTGTGTTACACTTGAACCATCCTTCATAAGGGAACTGCCATGTGACTCTTTTAGTGACTACCACTGGCTTGTAGTTTTCAAAGAATCTGATCATTTCTGGCCACAAAAGAGGAATTCCAAGTAACCAAGGATATCTCACTTTTGCTAAGTAATGCAATGTCTTATTAACTTCATGAATCACCCTATTAGTAGACACCATCCCTCCATGTTTCATTGTATTTCTTCTCCTCCATATTTCCCATAAAATTACTGTTGGAGCTGCTTGAAATAGAGGCTTAAGATTGGGACAACACTTTGCATTCCACCATTCCCTTATAACTTGATGTACCTGAATGAAATTGATCACCAGACCAGCAGCTCGCGTAAATGTCTTCCTCACATTAATTGCAGTAGCACTTGTCATGAAAAAATGCTGAAAAGACTCTTCTTGTATTGGAGTGCAACACCAACACTTAGATACAACTATATATCCCCCTCTCCTCCACAAATCATCAGTAGGAATTTTTCCTTTCCAAACTCTCCACAGGAAAAAAGAAATTTTGAAAGGTAACCCTTTAGTCCACAACTTTGCAAGTTCAGGACTACTTGACTCCTTATGCCTCACAATTCTCCAAGCACTAATAACTGTAAATTTGCCTGAAGATGTAGGCATCCACCTTGGCTTGTCGCATACATTAGTATCATTTACAAAGACCACCTTTTGTCTAATGTGATCTGCAATCTCCTGTGGGAATGTTTGATCCACTATTGTATCATTCCACTGCCTCTCAACTCTTAACTCAGCAACATCTTGTACTTCATCATTAATAGGAAATTCTGGAGGCAGTACATGATATAAAGGCCCTAATCCAGTCCAATTCTCATGCCAAACATTTGTATCTCCCCTATTGATTTCCCATAATATTTCATGTTCAACCTCTTCCCTTGCCTCTAGCATTCTCTTCCAAACATGAGAACCCTCCCTGAATTGAACCACTGTGGGTAAACTCTTTCTTACAATATTTATTCCACATAAAGTTGGACCATAATGTTTTAGATGTTCTAAATCTCCACCATAGTGTTGCAAATAGGGCTTTTGAGATATCACTTAATGACCTAAAACCTACTCCCCCCTCCTCCTTAGGAAGACATAGATTTTTCCACCTAGTCCAATGCCTGCTCCTACCTTCCTCCTTATTACTCCACAAAATCTTGCAAACATTTTGTGAAGATAGTCAATAACATTACCAGGTGGATCCAGTACTGATAGGATGTGTGTAGGCATACTTTGAAGTACACTGGTGATCAGTGTAGCCTTTCCTCCATACGATAGTAATTTTCCTTCCCAAGAGTGCAACGTTGCCTTTACTTTCTGGATCAAATCATTATAATACATATTTCTTCTTCTTATATAGAAAATTGGACATCCAAGATAAGTGAATGGAAAGCAACCTTTTGAAAATCCAGTAATATTAGCTACTGCATTCACTAAGTTTCCTTCCACTTTTGAGTACATGTAATAGGAGCTCTTTTCTTTATTGATCAAATTCCCAGATGTGTTCTCATACAATGTCAAAACATCCATAATATTCTGAAGAGAGTATGAATCATCAGATGCAAATATGATGGTGTCATCAGCATATGCTAGGTGATTCAATGATTAACTCCACTTTGGCATTCCAAACCCCTTAAACTGCCTATCCTCAAACAATCTGTTCAATGATCTTGATAACACTTCAGCTGAGAGAATAAAAAGAGTTGGTGAAAGGGGATCCCCTTGTTTGACTCCCCTTGTTGAATGAAAAAATCCAGCTCCTTGTCCATTAACAATGACTGAGTACCAGTTATTAGCAATTAGATTCCAAACCATGTTAATGAAACATTCTGCAAATCCCATCCTCCTTAGTACATGCATCAAATATTTCCAAGACACCCTATCATATGCCTTGGCCATATCTAGCTTGATCACAACATTGGCAGGTTTGCCTCTCAATCTTATATCAGACACAATCTCTTGAGTTAACAAAATGTTTTCAAAAATACTCCTTCCTTTGACAAAACCAGATTGGTTTAAGGATATCAAAGAAGGCAGTATTTTCTCCAATCTATCATGAACCATCCTTGAGAAAACCTTGTTTATGAAATTACTCAAGCTAATAGGTCTTAGGTCTGAAAAGGTTTGGACTCTAGGCTTCTTGGGTAACAATACAAGGTTAGTGTGTGTTATTGATTTAGGCAATGGACTGCCCTCAAAAAACACCACTACCAGTCTATGAATATCCTCTCCCACAATATCCCAACATTCTTGAAAGAACAATCCAGTAAACCCATCAGGTCCACTTGCACTTTCACTACTCAATGCAAAAACAGCCCCTTTCACCTCCTCTTTAACAGGTAACCTACATAATTCCATATTATGTTCCCTGGTCACCATGCAGGGAACATTATTTAGAAGTTCAAAGCATGTAGGGTCTTGTTTCTTAGTGAATTGCTGCTAAAAGTATTCAACTGCAGCTTTGGACAAAACATCTTGACTCTCAATCCATGCCCCATCACTATTCTGGATCCTTTTCCGTTGTAACTTTTGTCTCTTTCCATTGACACAATTATGAAAGATTCTTGTGTTTCTATCACCCTCCTCAAACCAATTCATACCTGCCTTCTACGTCCAGTACAATTCCTCAATGTGCAAATACTTCTTCAGCTTAGCCTGAGCTTTTTGAAGTATTATTCGATTTCCTATAGAAGGATCCTCTTCAAATAGCATCTCTTTAATCCTCACAATATCTTCCCTGATAGCTAACTACTTGAAAATATACCCATAGGTTAGTTTACTCCATTTGGAAAGAGCAATCTTAGCCCTCTTCAATTTCTGTTTGAACATCAAGAAAGGATCACCTATAAAGTCAGCCATCCAATTTTGTTTCACCACTTCCAAGAATGTTTCACGTTTTACCCAAAAATTCAAAAATTTGAATGGCTTTACAAAACTCATTGCCTCCTCACCACAAATCATCAGTAAAGGAGCATGATCTGATCCTGTTCTAATGAGGTGTTCCATTTCAATTGTGGGGAAACAAGTTTTGAAATGGCAAGTTCACAAAGACTCTGTCTAATCTTTTGAATATACATTCCTCATTCGACCTTCCATTCCACCATGTGAAAGGACTGCCTTTGAACCCAAGATCAAGCAAACAACAAGAGTTAACACAAAAAGCAAAGTCTTCATATTCAGGAGGATACACTGGTAGACCACCTATCTTCTCATCTTCCCCAACACCACATTAAAATCCCCCCCTACAAAGGTCATCATAATAAACTTACCAAGTTCCTTATGATATATTCTAATTGGCATCTGTTGTTCAGTATCAATCAACAAATTCCATTCCACCATTACATCAAAAAACAACCAAATCTTCCCATTCACATTTGAAATAGCAGCCTCCATGCCTAGCCTTCTTCTATAATTCTGAATGAATCTCTTCTTTTGAAATTGCTCCATGAGTGANATTAAAGTTTTGATCATCATTTTGTACTTGTAGAAGCTGCCCTTCTAGGCAATATCCTTGTATGTTGTTGTTGCTCTTTCTGGTGATTCTTCTTACCTTTCTGCCCACTTCTAGAAGCTGCCCTAGGAGATACATCTCCTTCCCTCATTGCTTCCTTGAAATTTTTTGCTGTTGATTCACTATCTCCATCATCTTCAAATTGTTGTTGTTGTTTCACCAGATCATTCTGAATCTCCAATTGCATTTCCTTATGAGTTATCAGATCATGTAATACCTGAGTAGGAGACTTCAAAGGTACATTAACTTTAATTTGAAGAGGAGCTCCAGTTCCAGACACACATGCCATGTTAAGTGCATCACAATCCCTAAATTCTTTAGAAACTATGGCATGTTCACCTGGTTAATATGGTGCCATAGCTGCTTTATATTTCTCATTATCCCTTTCAATAATCCTTATGTTCTCCTGCATCTTTTTGAATTGAAGTTCATAAACAGCATCCAAGCTAGGGTTCACTATAGCAAAACTGGCAAAATCTGCCTGTGTTACTGTTCCATTGAGATCAGTCCCCTTCCCATGATCTAATTGTTGTTATTTGCACACTGTATCCTTATCTACCTCCATATGAACATTCCCATGCTTCTTATTCATCAATGTAAACACCGGAACCCCATCAACATAAGCCAAAACCTCCCCAGAAAAACTGTATTTTACTGTTCCATTGCCTCCCTTCTCACTCTGAGTCTTTGAAGCTGATCCTCCTTGCATTCCTACATCTTGAAGTGATCCTTTTTCATTCCCAGGTACTTTCACTAATTGTTGGTGTGTAGAATTTAAACCACAGTCAACCCTAGTTTTAGGATTGCTAGGGTTTACTGTAGCTCCATTAGCATTGACAGTTTTTATAACTTGCACCTCATCTTCAATTGGGTTCTCCAGGTGATCATCCCTTACCTCTACCTCCTCACTCCATAATACCTTCTTTGAATTCACTTCATTGTCATCCTCCTGATCTCCAGTATCTTCATATGTGTTTGATGGAATCTCTTGGCAAGACTGATTGAAAGTAACATTACCTTGTCTTAACTCCTCCTTACTCGTCCCAAACCTTCTATGCACCCAGTCAATAGTAGCTTCCTTTCTAGACTCTTGCTCCTTTCTAGACTCAATTGGTTTAGGTTCAATCATAAGAGAAACATCTTGAAGTTCCTTTGTAGGATAAGAAATCTCCAGATTTTCAAGATTAACCTTTTCCAATACTTTATCCACTGCTTCTTTCTTTACTCGTTTTAGGTCAGCTTGATTCCTTTCACCAGTTGGAATAGGAACTTCAATCCTAATCCCTGAACACAACGGATTAGACTTTTTATTCCCTGACATATTCTCCTTCTCATCACTGGTATCTTTTTCTCCTTGTTCTTCCCTACTACCTGAAATTTGTAATGTTGCATGATCAACTTCCGCAATTGCCAGTAAATTAAATTTGTTCTTCGTCATAAGTTCATCCACTTTCTCTTTTCCTTTCCCTTTTTGAGCTTCAACTCCTGTTGCATCTTCAATTATGTATCCCATATTATCTCTTTGGTACTTATTCTTCCTTGCTTGCATCCATGCCTGCTTGGCTTGGTTATGATTACCAAAGACCTTTCCACTTGATAACACCTTGGTAGAATTAGCAGCAGTACCTACTGTATCACTCCTTATCACCATTTCCTTTACCACATCATGGCTATCTCCTTCTCTCTTTAAATTTTGTGTAACTCTAGATGTATTACCCAACAATCTATCTCATTATGGCCTTGCTTCTTACATGTCTTGCAATAATTAGGCATGTAATCATATTTTATTTTAATCCATTTAGATTCCTCAGGACCAGTATCATCTGCCTCCTCAATAATTTTTATTCTTTGTGGCAATGTAGCTAGCAGATTGACCTCCACCTTTACCTTAGCACAACTAGGTCTTGTGCCATTTTGGGTAGCCAAATCTACATTTAATGGTCTCCCTACTGCATTAGCCAAAGAGAAAACAGACTCCTTACCAAAGAAATTAGGAGGCAAATCTTGAAACGAAATCCAAGCAATTGCAATTGGTGTTTCCACATCTGGTGACCACCGTGGACTCCACTTTGTGCATCTCATCTGCCAAAAAACACCTTGGACATTCAAATAGAATGCTGGTTTCGATAGTAGGTGAATATAGTCCTCCATTAACGATAACCTAATCAAAACATGATTGTCTTCTATCAAACCTATCGAACATGATCATTTAAGTTCACACTGGATTGGAATAACCTTTCTCAATTCCTGGATCATTGGTTTGACATATGAGAATTTTCCTAGAACTGCTAGATGCAATCCTTGTTGCACAATGGATTGCTTAACTTCTGATTTCTTCAATCTCATCATTCGTTCTCCATGTAAAAACTCGACTGGTTTTAGGTTTAAGGGGTTTACATGCATGGGATCATTTAATGCTTGGGGTTGAAGGATTTTCGCGTAGTTTTGGATGTTTGTAGGGTTAGCAGGTGGTTGGGGGATTGGTTTATGTATAGGAGACGACTGCCCAACCTCCATTAAAGGCTGGGCAGTGGCCGGAATGGCCATGGACGAGCTTTCTCTCTCTAGTCGCCCTAATCGCCTTTCAAATCGCCAGAGCCTCTCTCTCTAGACGCGTTGGTGGGGTTTGGGTCTAGGGTCTAGGGTCAAGGGTCTGGGTTTAGGGTTTCGGATTTGGTATTTGGGTTTTTTTTTTTTTTTAAAGCAATCCACTAGGCAAGAGCCTAGGGCTAGTTTTATTAATACTAAAAAAGCAAAAAAGAACCACATAGGAAGATTACAAATAAGGGGGACAATAGCACCAGTAATGTTGCCTCTATGCCTTGGCTATATAATCACTCCTCTGTGCCTCACAATGCCCTTATGGCAACCTCATGTAGAGGAATCATGGTGTAGATGCCGGCAAAGTCTCACGAGGGCATATAATCTCATAGTCATTTGGATAATTTTCCAAAGGCATAAACTAGAGCAACACAAACTAGGCTAAACCTTACCATACTAATCCTATTGAGGCAAATAAAAAGCCTCACCTACTAGCATGCAT
>MDKI01143639.1:0-14099 GCA_005239505.1 Nicotiana paniculata | reverse complement strand
TCCTATATTACTTGTCGACCACGTACACTTGCGTGTGCATTGGGAAATCAACCAACACCTTATAAGATTCCTACTCATGATAAAAAAAAAGATATTTCTTGACCTTAGTTGATGATTACTCAAAGTATATTTGGATCTGTCTTCTAACCACTAAAGCTGATACTATAGTGGAATTGAAAAACTTCCCGGCAATGGTTACAAATCAGTTCAGAACCTCTGTTAAATGTCTTAGAACAAATAATGGCACTGAATTTATGAATGACCAAGTGACTTCTTTATTGCAAAATCTTGGAATTCATCAAAGCTCTTATGCGTACACTCCTCAACAGAATGGATTTGTTGAGAGAAGACACAGATCAATTCTAGATATGGCTAGAGCACTGAGATTTCAGGACTATGTACCTTTGCGTTTCTGGGGTGAGTGTGTGCCCACTGCAGTTTATCTACTGAACATGCTAGCTATTGTTCTCCTTCAGGGAAAGACTCCCTTTGAGGCACTTTTTCAAAAAGGTCCATCCATTCAGCATCTCAGAGTATTTGGGAGCTTATGTTATGCCACAAAAATACAGAAAGTAGACAAGTTCAGTCCTAGAGCAGTCCCAACAGTCCTCATGGGGTATTCCTATACTCAAAAGGTCTATGTGCTATATGATCTTCACTCCAAAGGTTTCTTTGTGAGCAAAGATGTTTTGTTCAAGGAAGATATCTTTCCTTTTAAGAATATGAGGTCTGGCGTTACTTATCTATTTCCTATTCTTGAGTTCACAGACTCATCACCCATCTACAAGAATGCTCAATATCCATCTTCTGGCAACATTTCTCCTATCACTCAGTCATTTTCTCCTACACCTATCAGTGATGATCCCTCACCATCTCTGCATGCAGAGATTCCCACTGATCATTCAACTCCTCCTGCAGCACTTAGGAGATCCTAAAGACCCTCTAAATCTCTTGTGTGGCTCACTGATTATGTGGTTCAGCCTCAAAAGTCTACTTGCCCATATCCAGTCTCACAGTATATGTCCTATGATCAACTTTCTCCTGCTTATCAAGCTTCTTTAGCTGCTTATTCTGCCATTGTTGAACCTAATTCCTTAAATGAAGCTAGTGTTGATCCTAAGTGGGTGGAAGCTATGCAAGCTGAGATCTCAGCTTTGGAATAAAACAACACATGGTCTCTAGTAGACCTGCCACCAGGAAAATTTCCTATTCAGTGTAAATGAGTTTTCAAAGTCAAGTATAGATCCAATTGTGAGGTGGAGAGATATAAGGCTAGATTGGTAGCCAAAGGCTACAGCCAACAGGAAGGCCGAGACTACACCAGAAACATTCTCACCAGTAGCCAAAATGGTTACTGTGAGAGTTGTAGTTGCCTTAGCAGCTGCTTCCAGTTGGTATGTTTTCCAGATGGATGTGCATAATGCATTCTTGCAGTGTGATTTGGTAGAGGAGGCTTACATGCCCATTCCAGATGGCTTTTCAAGCCGGGGGAGTATCAGAAAGTCTGCAAATTACACAAGTCCTTGTATGGGCTGAAGTAAGCACCCAGATAATGGAATCTCAAACTGACAGAAACACTCTTAGATATGAAGTTTGTGCAAAGCCATTATGATTACTCTCTTTTTACCAAGAAGATAGGAACAGAACTGGTGATAGTGCTAGTTTATGTGGATGACTTGTTGATCACTGGCAGCAATCTACACATTACCAGACAAGTCAGAAAAGAATTACATGAAATATTCAAGATGAAGGACTTGGGAGAATTGAAGTACTTTCTTGGAATTGAATTGTCAAGGTCTCAAAAGGGTATCTTGATATATCAAAGAAAGTATGCCTTAGAACTGGTTTTTGAACTTGGCCTAGCAGGTGCAAAACTAGTCTATACACCTCTTGAGTTCAATCATAAACTCACTTCTGTTGAGTTTGATCAGGAAGTAAGTAATAATGCACCTGAAGATATATTGCTCTAAGATAAAGGCATTTATCAGGGATTGATAGGTAGATTATTGTACCTAACTATGACAAGGCCAGACTAGCCTTTGTAGTACAGTTGCTCAATCAATATATGTATGCACCTAAGGATTCTCACATGGAGGCTGCAAAGCGAGTGGTAAGGTACATTAAGTCTACACAAGGACTTGGAATCTTTATGCCTGCTGGTAGCTGCAACCATTTTGTAGCCTATTGTGATTCTAATTGGGGAGCACGTGTGCAGTCTAGAAGATCAGTTTCTGGATATGTGGTAAAGTTTGGTGGTGCACTAATCTCCTGGAAATCAAAAAAATAAGGAACAGTGTCCAGAAGCTCAGCTGAGGCAGAATTTTGAAGTATGGCAACCACAGTTGCTGAGGTTATATGGCTAGTTGGGTTATTCAGAGAGTTAGGTGTGGATATAAAACTACATGTTCCATTGCACTGTCATAGCAAAGCGGCTATTCAAATTGCTGCACATCCGATCTTTCATAAGAGGACTAAGCATATAGATATCGACTATCATTTTGTAACGGAGAAACTGGTGCAAGGAGTAATTCAAACACAGCATGTTGGGACAACAGAGCAAATCTCAGACTTACTAACAAAAACCCTGTGCAAACCACAGCATGATTACTTACTGAGCAAGCTGGGAATGAAGAATGTATTTCATCCCTCAGCTTGAGGGGGAGTGTTGAGGTTTGTGGGTCCCATGTATTTAAAGTGGTTAGTTAGTTATAACTACTTAGTGGAGTAATATAGTAGTTAGTGGTTAATCTCTATAAGTAGTAGAAAGTACTCTGTAAATGGTAATGTAAATGGTAAGGTTGTACAGTTTCCAATATTCAAAAAATGGAGTAATGTTCTTCTCCTCCACTTCACTCTTCTCTCTATCTTCTCTGTATGTCGCCATAGCTAGAGCTCTTCAACACTTTCATTAATTTAACTTTTTTTACATTCTCTTTCTTCTTATTTTTTTGTTTTTATTGTATTTTTTCTCCTCCTCATATTCTTCTTTAATATATTTTCTTTTTTTTTAACATAAACAGTGCAAACTTATATTACTTAAAACACATTACAAAACATGGAAATAGTTTTTAGGGCATTACTATTGCCCATACTTGCTAAATAAGTACATACACTTGTAGAGATGTTCTTAACACTACTACAAATATCATGCTTGTTCCTCAACACTTCTTGTTCAACAAAATCAGGGGGACGAGTATAGTAGAAACACTTGGTAGAGGAGGGGTGCTTGATTGCTTCCTTTGCCATCAGGTGTGCCACTTCATTACCTTCCCTAAAGTTATTTCAGGATTGGGAGCTTCAGTTGGTGCATTAACCATCTGCATTCAGAGAAAATGTTAGAGAAGTTACTACTATCTTCATACATAAGCTTAATGATATTCGTGCTATCAGTTTCGATTTCAAGATTTATGAAGTTCATTTCTTTGGCAATTTTTAGTCCCTCTAGTAGAGCCATCAATTCTGCATATGTGGGGAAAGTGATTGGATTGCCTTGTGGAATCCCATGATCCAATCTCCGTTGCTATTTCGGAATGCGCCACCAAGTCTTGCTGCAATGTTATTACTAGAAAAAGCATCATCACAATTTAATTTAATCATGTTTTTTAGTGGTTTGTGCCACTTGATCTCAGTTTTAACTTTTTTATTAGTGAATGGATTTTTCTCTGTGAAGAAAATAAATTCCCATGCAAGGTGAATAGTTTTATTAGTATCCAAATTGTAATTGAGGTTGTTCATGTTGTTGAGATTTCTGTTTTTCCATATTTCCCATATGGAGTATGGGAATAAGGTTTTCCAACTAATCTTGTTTGAGTTATGGTAGATGAAAGTATCCCTTAGTTTCACTAGCCAGTTTTCATCACCTACTATGTCTAAGGAAGTGAGGCCTATGTTTCTCCAAAAATGGCGCGAGATTGGGCAATCCAAAAAAATGTGATGGATTTCTTCAATTCCCATTCTGCAAATAGTACATGCATTTTCACATAAAAATTTAATTTTGTTTGGGCAACGAAGGTCCCAGATCCATTTGAAGGAGTTGGATGTATGATTGGGTTTACTGAGAAGATTATAGCAAAACTTAGTTGAGAAGATACCATTGAATTAAGGCTCCAGCTAATTCTATCAATTTTTGATTCTTTACAAGGGATGGGTGTTATGTTAAGGTTCTTGATTACCTCAGAAGGTAATTCAAAAGAAAGGGCCTTAATACCATATTCCTTATTCTTGATTAGGCTTCCTATTGATAGGTTAAGGTCACTCTTATTAAAAGGGCCTTCGATGGAGTATCTTAGAGAATTGGAATTGTACTTCCACTTGTTACACCAAATATTCATATTGGAATTAATCGATGGATGCCAAAGAATACCATTGCTACACACTTTCCATCCCTTGAGTATGGATTTCCAGATGAAAAAAGTATTAGTGATGGATTTGGACCTAGCATATTTGGCAATAATGAGATGGCACCAAGGGATGCTAGGGCTTTTTAGGAGTCTCCAAGCTAGGCTTGATAGAATTACCAAATTTTTAGCTTTTGCTTGACGAATACCTAGTCCTCCTTCACTCATTTCCCTAGTTACAATATGCCAGTTGATTAGATGGAGTTTTTTAGCAACACTAAAGGTTCTCCAGATAAAATCCCTTTGAATTTTGTCTATTATTTTTAGGGTTTTGGGGGTAAGAAGGGTGTATTACATTGAATGAGAAGGAATTTCACCTAAAGTGCTAGATGCTAGAGTGGTCTTCCAGCCATATTAAGAAAAGGGCATTTCCAATGAGATAATTTGGAATGCAATGTATCTATGATAAACTGAAAATCTTTGGTCTTTGGCGAGTGGTTAAGAATTGGTAATCCTAGGTATTTCCCAAATTCATTAGTGGACTTTATGCCAAAAAGAGATGTTAGAAAGTTTGAGTGGTCCTTGGGCCATTCTTTAGGGATGACAATTCTTGATTTAGACTTGTTGATGGCAAGACCGGATTCCATGCAAAAGAAGTCCATGCAATATTTGATGCAACGACTTATCTTTTTGTTTGCTTTCCCCATTAGGGTTATGTCATCCGCAAAAATAATGTGGGAGAGGGAAGGTCCCCATGGCTAATGTGAATAGGATCCCAATTTAGTATATCAACTTGGTGATTGATTAATCTAGATAGGAGTTCAATGCATAAAATGAATATAAAAGGGGAGAGAGGGTCTCCTTGACGAATACCCCTACTGGGTTAGAAGAATTTGGGTCTTTCCCCATTCACTAAGATCCTCATTGAGCTAGTATTTATGCAGTGCATAATCAGCCTAGATAACTTTGGGGGGAACTTGAAGTATTTTAGGGTCTTGTGATTAAAAGACCATTCTAGCCTATAAAAATCTTTTTCCAAATCCAATTTAATTATCATATCAAAGTTAGCTTTTCTTGATCGACTAAGGTTATTCATAATCTCTTGTATTATGATGGCATTATCGCTAGCTCTTCTATTTTTAATGAAGCTGGATTGTATAGGACTAATAAGGAAGGGCAGGAAGGGCTTTATCCTATTAGCAATTATCTTAGTGATGATTCTATAAGTGGTGTTGCACAGCCCAATAGGTCTAAAGTTTTTGAGGTTGTTAGAATTAGGGAATTTTGGAATGAGACAAATAAAGGTATCATTGATGCCACTTGGTAAGGATTGAGTTCTGAATACTTTGTGACAATAGCTAGTGATAGAGTTCCCTATTATATGCCAATATTTTGGTTTAAAAAAAGGGTGAATGCCACCCGGGCCTAGAGCTTTGAATGGCTTAAAGGAAAACATTGTCTTAGTGATTTCCATGTTGGTAAGGGGGTTGTCCAGGCTGCTTAGGTCAACCTTTTTAGAACTTGAGGGATCTATGATTGAATTAATTTTAGGGGGTGAAATTTGGATGTCCTAAATGTTTCCATGAAGAAAGATAGGGTGTGGTCAAGAATTGTTTTGGGTTCAGAGATCCATTCTCCATTTTCTTTGGTGAAATACATAATGGCGTTACGACGTTTACGATTGGATGCCATAATGTAGTAATATTTGGTGTTGGCATCACTTCATTTAGCCAATTAATTATAGATCTTAATTTCCATAAATCATGCTCCTTATGAAGAATATTGTTATATTCCAGTTGGAGGTTTGATTCAAGATCTTGTAAGAAATGATTGTTTGATAGTGTGGAGAAGATTGGATCCCATTTAATCTAGCTAAAAAAAATTCTTCTATTCAAAAATATCCCTCAAAAGTAGTATTTTTCCATCTTATAACCTCATCTCTATAAAGGTTTTGTGCACCAACAAAGTCATTATCAGACTGACAGTGTTTGACTACATTAATAAAATCTGGATGCCTACACCAAATTATTTCCAACCGTAATGGTTTATTACTATGGTTTACATTCCTAGGGATTAGATTAATTAATAAAGGATTGTGCTCTGAATGGGTATAAAGAAAGCCAATCTTTGTTAACAAAGATTCTGTCCAGTCGTTCCATGATTAAGCCCTTTGATTTTTTCCTATGGTTAGACCATGTATATTTACACTCCTTGTAGCCTAGATCTAATAGGTTACAACGATTAATACTGTTTCAAATCGAATTGCTACGTCTACGGTTGATGGGATTACCTCCAAATTTGTCATTTGAAGTGAGGATTTCATTAAAATACCCCCCAAGTAACCAAGGTCCTTTAAAACTATTATTAATATTTTCTATGTTGTTCCACATTTCATCTCGTTTATCCAGTTTAGTACTAGCATAAAAGGAAGAAAAAAGCCAAGTAGTTTTTTAGAAGGGAGTACCTCAATTGTGGCATGAATCTCTTGATTATTTCTAACAAAGTCGTGGACCTTTACAACACTGGCATCCCATAGTAGCACTATACCACCAGATTGGCCTTCGCTTGGAACCTCGATCATTTGGGAAAAATCAAAATCGCTTAGGAAGGACATGTGGCTTTCCATTCTTGTTTCTAAGAGTGTAACCATGCAAGTCCTATGAGTATCTAACATTTAACGAAAGTTAATCCTGAAATTATATTGTTACCTCCACGAATGTTCCATATAATAATATTAGTAGGCCTAAACATTGTTGCATCGTTGTTTGTTGGCCCATTCTCCCTCTGGGCTTGAAGCGCTGGATTTCTCCTTAACGATTGGACTAAGATCATTGCATGGTTTCCCACCGTTGGGTCCTAAGGAGGCCTCACATCCATTGATCATTTGTATAGTGCAGGTGGGCAACTGAGTACATACCTCTTCTTTTGTTGGTCCCTGAATAGATACACTTTTACTTCGTTGAGTCTTGAAAATTCTAGGACTGGTCCTGACCCAACAAGTTTATTTCTTCTTCCTCCTCCATTTGGATGTTTTCTGGTTCTGGTGCATTGGGAGGGGCCTGTGCCTGAGGAATGGCTTGTGGAATTTGTGGTGGAGCAGGGTGATTTTGTGGGTGTGTTGGGTTTGCATGGGGTGGTGCTTGCATGTTAGAGTTGGTTTGTGGTGCTACATTGTCGGTTGGGACTGACCAAGGAATGAAGATTGGGTTCCTATTGGTGATCTCCTCTGGTAGGAAGAAGGGAAGATCGATTGGTACTTGTTGATACTGGATTGGATTAAAATAAGGTGGAAGACTCCATTGGTTCCTCATTGCTTGGGGTAGACTCAAGTTCATTGATGGGGCTAGAGGGTGGAGGATGTTGTTCATCCATACATTGTTGAGATAATTGTCCATCGCCGTGTGCATTCCTTCCGATACTAGTTAGGCTAGGAAGTGGGAGTTTTGGAGCACAATGATTGTTTCCTGGTCGTTCAGTACCATGCTGAATGTTATGGCATGGCCCATGAGGGCTTGTTCCACCCATGAGAGGGGTTGATGATCTTGTGGTAGTGGTGGTTGGATTAAGAAGGTTTGGTTGTCCGTTAATGAGTTTTGTGGAAGTGGTGGGTTTGACATATTTAGGGCACGTTGGTGTCTCAAGATTTGCTAGGCGATATCTTCTTCTCTGAGAAATGGGGATCCTTGGCATTGTTAAGTGAAGATACGGAGCTTATATTAAAGCATTTTAGATTAATGTCTAGGGTTGGATTTTGATGAGCCGGAGTAGGGTGGCTATCAATGATTGTGTCTATAGGCAGATCTTTGAAGTTGCTTGGAGGAGTGGTATTAAAAAAAATTGGGTTGGATTTTGTTTGAGTAACGTGGTTGGCTTCGTTGGCCATTTGGGAGTTGTTGTGGCTTTGGGTGTCCACGTGTTGATTTGTTAGAAGGGGAGTATTACTATCCATGCAGATAGTTAACTCATCCTTAGTGTGGGATTGGTTACCATTTACTTGTTGATTAGTATTTGAGTGAGAGATACGTTTTTTATTAGGATCACTTAGGTCATCATTAGTCTTAGTAGTGGAATCATTAGTTTTCATGTAGTTTAATTGGCTAGGTTTAGGGGTTGCCAAATGGATGTCCATAGGTTGAGTTTTTACCACGTCGACAGCCATGCAAGAAATGTCGTTATTTTCTAAGGTAATTTTCTCCAATTTGGGGAGATTGGGCGGAGAGTCCAAAGTAACAAATTTATTTTTTGTGGCAATGTGTGTTCTAGCAAAGTTAATTTTTCCTAAATTTTTAGAAGGAGCAGTATTAGTGTTAATAGTACTAACTATACTTTTCCCAACTAGATTTACATTGTATAGTGGGGTTTTAGAATTACCTGGGATGAATGCGATTGGATCATTAGTCTTACCAGATGTGGGGTGTAATATCTTTGGCTTGTGGTTGGATCTTTTTTTTTTGGGGAATGCTACCGTTTTCCAGGCATCCTCCTTGGGCAGTTGTGATCTAATTTGCATGCCGACTTGAGAAGTATCCATGACCTTGGATTGGTTGATAGGGTGATCTCCTTCTGGACTGGCAGTCTTGCTCTTTGGCCTTGTGTAATTGCATGTGGCCATTGAATGCCCTAGTCTACCGCAATTTTTGCAGATAAAGTTATCCCCTTCATAATGTATTTCTTGCTTGTGTTGGCCAATGAAAATAAAGGGGTAACTAGGACCTCTAACGGAACTTCAATGCAAAGTCTGCATAACGATCCCTAAGGGTTGATGATATGCATGCATCAATCTTCAGTAATTTACCAATTTTGTTTCCAACTTTCTTAAGTATTAGTCCATCACAAAATTTCGTTGGCAATTGTGGTAAACGTATCTAAATAGCAGCTTGTGTTATTTTTGCCTTTGAAGCAATAAAATTGGGGACCCATTTTTGGACGGATAGGAAGTGACCAAAAATAAACCAAGGGACATTGTGGAGGACTTTGAGCATGCTATCCTCATTGCTAAATTTTGTAATATAATAATCGGACCCTAGATCAATCAATGGGAAATTTTCTTTTAATTTTCACAAGTCTTGAATCTTCCTTTTAAGTAATTCATGTTGGATCCTCATTCCTTGAAGTTTTATAATTGTTGAGAATCTCCAGGGAGAGTAAATTTTTTGAAGGTCTTCTGGAGATAGATGAATTAGTTGATCACCGTTTGAGTGAGAGATGGAATTCCTCATATCATCGGGGTAATTTGCATGAGATTGGACATTTGGTCGATAATCATGTTAATTTCCATCTAATAGTTTATCCTTGAAACTAGGGGTGGATGGAGTAGGATCAACTATGGGTTGCATGGAATCAATATCGGTTGGTTTTGGAGAGATTAGGATGGAGGTCTTTGAATGTTGCATAGTTAGAAAACTTAATTGTAAGAATAGGTACTTTTTAGTGAGTAGGGAGAGGTTCTCAGTCTTCAGTTTATATATATTATAAAAGAAATGTTTACTTTCTTTAATATATTTTCTCTAGTATAGTAAATAAATTTTCTTTTAAATAAGATTTATGGATTAAATGTTTAATTTATACTGAAGGATGTATTTTGATATCTTTGAGCCATCATATCTACATTAAGTAATACTAATGACTTAATATTATTGCTTTGGATTACTATAGTTTATATTGATTAACATTTTTAATATATACTTTTACTTATTTTTTAATTATACTGGTTTTGTTGTTGTTATTTTATATTTTAATTATATAAAAATCAAAATTTAATTAAATTATTTTATAATAATATTTAAATTTATTTCTCTTTTCTATAATACTAATTGTTAGCTGAACATTTATTGTTCTTTTTAGTAAATTGACACTCAAAATAATTTAAAAGATTGGCCAAACACAATTTTGCTCGTTAAATATTGCAAAAAGTACTTCTCAAATGAATTGGTCAAATACAACTATTACTTTCCAAAAGCATTTTTGAACAAAATCACTTTCAAAACTTCGATCCACAATAAGTGACCAATTTGTCTTCTTATTTTGGTTCAAAATAAGTGTTCATTTATATAATCAAGAAAAAATTTAATGTGTTTTTCCAAAATTACCCTTATGTACGTATCCCTAAAAAGTTTTTTACTCACATTAAATTATGCTGCAATATTTAATTAAGGGTAGTTTAGTCACACTAATTATTTTTGTCTAGAATTTAGTATTTTCTTAATGTGTGTGTTGTGGGAGTAGTTTCTAACAGCTTGGCCCAACGGGCTCACTTTTCAAAATATTGTAATTTTTGATTGCTTGGCCAAACGAGCTCTGAAGATAACATCACACGAGCAGTCAGCACGTATTTATCGAAAATACTAGCAGATACAGAGAAAAGGACCCCCTCTTTTGATGTTTTCCACTTGGAGCGGTAGAGACGTAAATAAACCACGGGCGATAGAAACACGGGAGTAAAAATATTTGGAGCCAACGTCAGAAATGAAATGAATCAGGAACTATAACAAATACAGTTTTGTTCATTTGGTAACTTAATTCCATCAGCAATGATTTCATTGAGATCTCATATATGTATACAATAAGTCACAGCATCTATGATCCCCTAGTCCCCAGACAATTTAAGCCCTGTTTATCTCATACGTGATGAATTATAGCAGTTGCAGCCCCCATTACAAAGTAAGGCACCTGTCTTCTCCATTTCTCACGCATAGTAGCGCATTATAGTATTCAGATCAGCAGTCTTAAGAAATAGAGACATACATAAACCCCACAGGGGAGACAAATTTGCAAGGAATAAAGAAGGCAATTCCACATACACAACGACAAAAGGCACAAATTTTCTTGATCTAAAACACAATCCAAAAGCATACAAGAGAAAGCCGAATGCAAAGTCTAAAAAAAATGGCGATCTAGCATACATTAATTCTGACACTGGTCACAAGCTTGACCTTTTTTTGTTTGATAAGTTAAGCTACAAATTCTACACCTTTCATTCACCATTTGACTGATGCTTGCTCTTCAGTTTGCACAGTCTAAACTCTGGCCCTCTTGTTACTGCAACTAGGACACTTATACTGCTTGATGTGCTCAGCCTTTGCTGGAGTAATCTTCACACATTTGCCATGGAACCATTTCTCACACACATCACAGCAAATCCAGAATTCATCTTGGCCATAATTATCACCGCAAGCTCCACAGAGGGTTGCCCCTTGTTCATCTTCTTCTTCTACCTCCTCCCCACTCTCATCCTCCTCTTTAGGTGGAGACACCTTAACTCCCTTGTGCTGGGGCTCCGACTGACGAAACTGCAGAACAACATTGATAGCAGAAAACAATCAAACATGAGAGAAAAGAGGACCAAAAAGCATTAATATCAAGGTCATGTGGATTGACAACCTTTCCGCTTGATTTACTTTTGCTGCTGTTATTATGAGCAGCATCCCTTGCCTGTTTAGCAGCTCCAGTCACAACCTCAAACACTGTAGGAAGATCATTTATCATCTGGAAAAGCCTCTTCCTGTATACATGATTTCCCAAAAAAAGTCTATATCTCTTCTGAAGGAACTTTAGACAAACATTAAGCAATATAACCCATATTTCCAGAGTGATCTAGCTAGGTGAAATATTGCAAACACTTGGCTAACATAAACCACATTCATGAGTTAACAAGCTAAGGTTACATGTTCAAACGATGTACGCACAACTATCGAACCCTAGCAAGATGTACTCCAGTAGAAAATCCAGATTACAATATTTTTTTGCATAGCTTACAGTGGAAAAGATTTGATGACCCATTGGGAAAAGAGACGGATGGCAGTTGGTGATCCAAAGGCAGGAAGAAAGGGACAAAACATACTGCTGCCCCAACAAATATTGCACGAAGCGCCTAGACAACATGTGACAGACATCATATCCAACTAAAGACTAACTTATCCAATGATGCAGCGGTCAATACCACTAGCAGAACCAATTCTCAGCGAGGCCTTTGTCTAATGGCATGCAGCAGTTAATACCACTAGCAGAACCAATTCTCAGTGAGGCCTTTGTCTAGTGACTACCATAACATAACCTCTTTTCTTAGACTGTCCGCAAATAACGCACGGTGCGTGTCAGATTCTCCAAACGCAGTTCACTTTTGGAGGATCGGACATGGGTGCTGTAGCATTTTGGGGAGTCCACCAACATAGTTTTAAATAGATAGAGCATAATATAATCACTTCCCATAAAACAAAATGAACACGAGATAGTACTAGTTCTGGTAATCATAACCCAGAGAGGTTAAATATCTTCACAAAAACTGAAAATCATTATACAAAACCACCAATGCAACCATCAAGTTAGTCAATAATTCACCTGTCATTAATTTGGGAATGAATATAGAATAGTTCCCAAATAAAGTTTAGTTGGACATTGGAGCATGGAGCTCCTAACTGATAACAAGCAACCATATGGCTTGCAACTCTTGGTTCTATAATTCTAAAAATTGGTAGTAATCCTACTTACAGTGTAAGACAGGTCCGTAAGGACGAAGAGGAAGTTTTTGGAGAATATTGAGCTCAATTATTCCCTCAAGCCATTGTGGAATTGAATACTTTGTACACATGATCCAAGAAAGGAAATGGTACATAATCAGGAGTTAGATCTCTCAATTAATTCCCCTACAGATACCAATTGATGTATGTAATATTTCCTAATCCATGTCCTTTAATTACAGAATATTTACTCCTTAACTACAAAATACTATATAACTTCCCCTCAGGGGGGAGTATTAAAGTCGAGTGCTCCTAGCTTGCTGGGTATGTACTCGATCCCGAAACATCAAAGTAATTTTATTATAGAAAAGAGAAAAAGAATCCACAGAAAGGACTCTTCACCCATGTAAAATAAGCTGAGCATTCAACACAAATCCTCAAAGCAGGTGGAATAGCCATGACCTTTATAGAACCCCTTTGGATGTCCTTAAATACTTGAAGTAGACACCATTATACAACTCAACAACGTCAAACACTACATGATGAGTGGGTGAGAAGACAAAGAAAAAATAGGAAGAAGTGAATTCTTGATTAAACAGAAAAGGCAACATCTTGCAAAGATAAAAGAACAATCCCACTATATCACACAGTTTCCGAGGGAGAATATCATCTATGCTCTACAACATGTTCCAAGCAAAGAGAACTTTCAAACATGATTGCGAAACAGATTCTCTGTCATTTTCCCCTTTCACATAATAAAGTAAATTGGATAATAGTGATGAGAAAGTTAACAAAAGGTGAGCAGGCCAAGGGTGTAGGGGGCTAAAGACGTGCTGATAAAGCTTAACCTATAATGGATCAAATAAAACAACTTTCGGAATGCTTAGACAAGTCAGGTTAAGAAGCATGAAGCAAGAGTAGCATGCAGAAGAAGTTGGAACAATTTCGGGGATGGTAACGAGACCTCTTTTAGGCACGACAAATGGTTGGGATACTCAACCCTCAAAGAACAGATGCCAAGAAGAACAAAAGTCCTTGGACACGTAATGGATCTTGAAGTACTATTTCTGCATCTCCCTGACCAAATCCGAATTTTCTATTTTCTAAAAGGAAAAATAGTAGATAAATCTCTTTTTCTAACACATAAAAGAATCTAAAAATAAATATTCGATCGAACTGTCTTTTTTCCTCCGATCTGTGGAAAGATATACTCTGGGGTTTTAGATTTATTTATATGAAGTATGAAAATAAAGAGTTAGAAAGTTAGACAAAACAAAAAGGTTTCAAAATAGAATCAATTAATTTC
>ML335077.1:0-28991 GCA_005239505.1 Nicotiana paniculata | reverse complement strand
CGATCAATGGCCAGGATTCAACCAATTAAACCAAACGGGGTCGTTTGGGTAGTGTAGGGGGTCGGCCGGGTTATGTGGTAATAGGGCTAGGTACGTTTGGGTAGTGTAGAGTTAGGTTTGGGCCTGGGTAGTTTCAAGCCTCGTTCCGAAATTGGCTCTCTTAATTAATTAAACTAATTAATCTAATTAAGTTCAAATCTAATTTAATCCAAAAATGTAGTAATAAATTTAAACCTTATCTATTTACAGATTAATCAAGAATAAAACAAGAAATTTTATATTCCTAATTAAATCTATGATTTATCGAATAAAAATGATTAATTTTTAGTAATTAGTTATCAAAACTACATCACCTCAAATAATCATTACTCGTTTTGTTATTCAATTCAATTGGTCACAAATAATGAGTTTATAATTCCTTGATAATAATGGTGCGCCGAATTATGCAATTTTAAATAATATTAAGAAGACGAATTATGAATTTGCAAAAAATGCAAAACAATTCACAATTAATCACTAAAAATTCAAAAAAATCCATAAGATTAATTTACTTATCTAATTTTGTAGGAGTATTTAGTAGGTGAAAAATTACATGCTCACTGCTGCCCCTCTTTGCTCGGAAACATGAAGGGTTTTCGGGCAAAGACGAAGTGAGCGGCGATAAACGACCTTTACTCATTCATATGTTCCATTGTGAAGCATTTTTTGAAAAGTTTGACCGAACCCTGCTTCAAAGGTTGCTTACATATCCTTGGCTATAAAGGAATCAGGTCGGTGTAGTTTTGGAGGTTTTGGTAGCTGGGACTACCGAGTAATTGTGGTTTCACTGCGGTTACTGCTGTTACTGCTGCTAATCTCCTTATACACCCAAGTACAAAAAGAAAGACTAACTAAACCCATCAGCTGCTAGTTACAAGATTCCTATCTAAGACTTGGTCTTGAGTCTTGATCTTTTGCTGATTCTGACCTGGATCTTGATTCTTGTTAGTCGCAGGTGCTGATTTTGTCTTGTCGTTCCTCAAAGCAGGATATACTAGACGGATGACTTCAATCTCGTCCTGAATAGTCCACATCTTCCCCGTTTGTGAACTTTTGGATTCTTTCTTCTTTTTGTTTTTTTATTTTGGATCGAAACTTCTTCTTTTGGTCGTCTCGAGTTCCAATGTCCTAGAAACGTAATCTTCACAAAAATCAAAACAAATGAACAAAATTTTTGCCCCAGTTTTCACTAGGAATATTTCGTGAGTTATTGTAACGAACTCTATGCTACTTCATTATTGAAAGTAATGAAAAGCCGGGACTGGTGCACCTGGAGTTACTGCAGACTAGGGAATGGATACCATATATCTCAAAGCGGGATCAACTAGGGGTTGGGAGCCCTATGTTGCAAAATGAACTCAACTAGGGATTGTGTACCCTATGTTGGAAAAGAAATCAACCAGGGAGTATATACCCTTGATTGGAAAAGAAAGCATCAACCAGGGAGTGTATACTCTTGATTGGAAAAGAAAGCATCAACCAGGGAGTTTATACCCTTGATTGGTATCGACTACGGGAGTGTATACCCTGCGTCGGGAAAAGAAAATCAATCCAGGGAGTGTATACCCTTGATTGGAAAAGAAAACATCAACCAGGGAGTATATACCCTTGATTGGCATCGACTACGGGAGTGTATACCCTGGTCGGGAAAAGAAAGCATCAACCAGGGAGTGTATACCCTTGATTGGAAAAGAAAACATCAACCAGGGAGTATATACCCTTGATTGGCATCGACTACGGGAGTGTATACCCTGGTCGGGAAAAGAAAGCATCAACCAGGGAGTGTATACCCTTGATTGGAAAAGAAAACATCAACCAGGGAGTGTATACCCTTAATTGGAAAAGCAAAGCATCAGTTAGAAAATGTATACCCTTAACTGGAAAAGAAAAACATCAATTAGGGAATGTATACCCTTAATTGGAAAAGCAAAGCATCAGTTAGAAAATGTATACCCTTAACTGGAAAAGAAAAACATCAATTAGGGAATGTATACCCTTAATTGGCATCGACTAGAGAGCGTGTACACCCATGTCGGAAAAGATGTAGTCGGGGATTGGAGGCCCCATACTACTTTAAGTTATTTTCAACTTCAATTCTTCTCTCTTTTATTTTTATTTTCTTTCTTTCTTCTTCTTTTTTTATTTTTTTTATTTTATTTTTATGCATGCGGAAAAAAGATTTCTTGGAGGAAACTTCCCTTTCTTTGGGGTCAATGCTGCAAAGCTCCTTCTAGCTTTCGCGCCATTCCTTTTGATTGCACCTGCTTGTGCAGGGTCGCTTTTGCACTCGTTTCCTATTTTCAAACAAAGAACAATTTGTTAGTTTGGAATGGTGGTTGGTTTTGCGGCCTTGATTTTCAACTGTTTGGTCTCAGTTCTTTTGATGAAGATCCCAATCACTTGCTTGTTGGGGATTGGGTTTCATCTCTAATCCCGAGGACCTTGTCTTTCTATATTTTACCATGGTGATCGGTCACGTGGGACCCAACGCTTTATTTTTGCCTTTGTAGGCTTTTCACTTGCTTTTCTNCCTCAAATTCTGCTGCGACGGTTAGTCGTGTGGGACTTAACCTTTCCAACTTTATTTCGCCTTTATTGGCCTTTCACTTCTGACTTTTCTTCCAACTGTAACTTTAGGTCAATTGGAATACTTCGGCTTTTCATACCTTGCCAAGATGGTCAGCCACGCGGGATTCAACCTTTCAACTTCATTCGCCTTTATAGGCACTTCAATTTGATTTTCTCCTTTGAAGGTTTTGAGTTTGAATCATCGGCGATTGTGGCCAGTGGGGATCGACTCGATGCCCCTGACGAGGCTGGTGTGCCTTTTGCATATTGACCCCCGTCAAATGAGAGCCCTGTAAATCAGTCTTTCCATCTTTTCTTTGCCTTAGTTGTCGGGATAGAGTTAGACCGAAAGGGATTCAAAAGAAAAATGAACGACAGAATGGACAACGAATTTAAACAAGAGGCATCCCTTTCGGGGAAAGGAAAGAAGGACTTATCTGTAGTGCATGCGGACTTCAATGAACATGACATGCCCTTTCGACTGGATGCCTGATCCGTGTAAACCGTCTGACTCTCAGAAATTCATCACAACTATTACCTTGAGATTGAGAAAACTTGCCTCGGACTGCGTCCATGTCAGTGACCCATTATCCTTTTCGATCAGTGGCGCCCTTTGCGGGTTTTCACCAACTAACCTCTCTCATTTATCTTCTCACCCTCGCCTTGTAGTGCTCTTTGCGAGTTTTCACTAACAAGACTCTCATTTTTAATTTGACTGCTTACCGTCGCCTCATGGTGCCTGTGTGGGTTTTCACCAATGAGACTCTCTCATTTTAATTTCCCTCATTGGCTTGTATTTGGATCCAAACAACTGTATCATCCGATTTTGGACATCTTTCCCGATTGATCGGAATGACTTGAACATGGTTTTTGGTGAAAATAATTTGCATTGAATTACAACTTTGGATCCTTTAAGGTGACACATCGCCGAATCTTAACACTTGCCCCAGCTTAAACTCTTGAGGAAATGTGGATTTTTATTTTGGTGTGACTGAACCCCAGGGAGAGGCTGCCTACGTATCCTTTCGGAATCAAGTCGAACGTAGTTCAGGGCACTTTTGGTTTTTGTTTCTGTTTTTGATGATTTTTTTTCTTCTTTTTTTTGATTATTTTTTTTCTTTTTTTTTTCCTTTTTTTTTTTTTCATTTCATCATATTTTTTTTCAACACTTCCTTTTTTTTGTGTCTTCTAATAACAACTTCGGGTTCCAAAGAGGGTAATCAAAGAAGAGTTACCGTCTCAAAGGGTTTGCAAAAGGGTTAATAGTGTTTGGGTAGTGAGAATGAAATCCTTCGTCATCCCAACCGGAGAACATTTGAAAATATATGGAGGATCAAACATAGTAACTTTTGACGGCATCTGCATTGACAGCCGTTTCGGGGTCATTTCCTTCGATGTCCCCCTAGGTATAACGCTCCTTTTGGTAGCAATTTCCTTATGATGTATGGACGTTTCCAGTTTGGGGCGAATTTTCCTTTTGCTTCTTCGTGGTGCAGGAGGATACGTCTTAAAACTAGTTTCCCTACTTCGAAGTTCCTTGGTCGCACTCTCTTGTTGTAAGCGCGGGCCATTCTTTGCTGGTATAATTGTTCGTGGCACACTACGACCATTCTTTTCTCATCAATCAGAGTTAATTGCTCCAGTCGGAACTTGACCCATTCATTGTCCTCAATTTCTTCATCGACAATAATCCGAAGGGAAGGAATTTTGACTTTTGCGGGTATTAGGGCTTCAGTGCCATAAACCAATAGGTAAGAGGTAGCTCCAACTGATATGCACACGATCGTGCGATATCCCAACAATGCAAAAGACAACTTTTCATGCCATTTCCTAGATGTTTGAATCATTTTCCTGAGAATTTTCTTGATGTATTTGTTTGCTGCTTCAACGGCACCATTGGCTTTGGGCCGGTAAGGGGTCGAGTTGCGGTGTGTTATCTGGAACTGTTCACATACCTCAATCATCAAGTTACTGTTTAGATTCGTGGCATTGTCGGTAAGGATAGTTTTTGGGATACCAAAACGACAAATGACATTAGCATGCACGAAATCCACCACCACTTTCTTAGTGACAGCTTTGAACGTGATGGCCTTGACCCATTTTGTGAAATAATCGATGGCAACCAAAATGAATATGTGCCCGTTTGAGGCCCTTGGCTCGATTGGACCAATGACATCCATTCCCCAGGCAACAAATGGCCAGGGTGCCGACATAGGATGCAGTTCTGATGGTGGTGCATGGATTAGGTCGCCATGTATTTGACACTTATGGCACTCCAGACGAAACCGAAACAATCTATCTCCATGGTCATCCAATAATATCCAGCCCGCAAGATGTTCTTTGTGAGGACGTACCCATTCATGTGGGGACCGCATACTCCTGAATGGACCTCGCCCATGATCCTTTCAGCTTCTTTGGCGTCTACACATATTAACAGATTTAGATCGGGAGTCCTTTTATACAGTACTTCCCCACTTAGGAAGAAACTACTGGCGAGCCTTCAGATGGTTCTCTTTTGGTCTCCGTTGGCCTGCTCTGGATTTTCTCTTGTCTTTAAAAATATTTTAATGACATGATACCATGGTTGAACATCGGGTTCTACTTCGGCCGTGTTGCAATAACCATGTCTTTCCTTGATTTTGATCTCCAATGGGTCTATGTGAACATTGCCCGGATAGGGCATCATTGCAGCTAGGGTGGCCAGCGCATCGGTTAACTCATTGTGGCACCGAGGAATATATCTGAACTCAACGGCTTTGAATCACTTACTAAGATTCTCCACATGCTCTCTGTAGGGAAGGAGTTTAACATCTCGAGTTTCCCACTCTCTCTGAGCCTGCTTAATGATCAAATCGGAGTCCCCATGATCAACAACTCTGCTACATCCATGTCAATGGCCATGTTCATGCCCATTATACAAGCTTCATATTCAGCAGTTATTGTTTGTGCAGAAGAAACGGAGGCGGGCCATGGCAGGGTAGTGTTGTCTTGTGGGTGAAATCAATATTTCCCCTATCCCAATACCTTTCGCATTGGTTGCTCCGTTGAAGAACATTTTCTAGGTTGTCAGCGCCTTTCGAGATTATTTCAACGGAGTTGATTTCTTCATCCGGAAAATAAGTGCTCAAGGGTTGGTATTCATCCTCAACCGTATTTTCAGCTAGATGATCGGCCAATGCTTGAGCTTTCTTAGCTGTGCGAGTGACATAGACAATATCGAATTCTGTGAGAAAGATTTTCCATTTTGCTAATCTCCCGGTGGGCATTGGCTTTTCGAATATGTACTTTAAAGGATCCAACCTCGTGATGAGGTAGGTGTTATAAGCCAATAAATAATGTCGGAGCTTCTGAGCAACCCAAGTTAGAGTGCATCAAGTCCTTTCTAACTGAGAATACTTGGCCTCGTAGCTTGTGAACTTCTTACTTAAGTAATAAATGGAATGTTCTTTCTTCCCGGTTGCATCATGTTGTCCCAGAACACACCTAAAGGAATTTTCTAGCACCGTCAGGTATAGGAACAGAGGTCTCCCTGGTTCTGGTGGGACTAACACTGGAGGATTTGACATATATTCTTTGATCTTGTCAAAAACGTCCTGGCACTCGTCTCTCCATCTGATGGCTGCATCTTTTTTCAACAGCTTGAATATAGGCTCGCATGTGCAGGTCAACTGAGCGATGAACCTGCTGTTGTAATTCAACCTACCCAACAGACTCATGACTTCCTTCTTGGTTCTTGGGGGTGGGAGATCCCGAATAGATTTTATCTTTGTTGGGTCTAGCTCAATGCCCTGTTGACTGACTATAAATCCCAGTAATTTTCCGGATGGAACTCCGAAAGCGCATTTGGCTGGGTTTAATTTCAAATCATATCTGCGCAAGCGTTCGAAGAAGTTCCTCAAATGCTGCACATGGTCACTTTGGGTTCTTGACTTAATGATCACATCATCCACGTACACCTCAATCTCCTGATGCATCATGTCGTGAAATATGGCGGTCATGGCCCTCATATAAGTTGCCCCAGCGTTCTTTAAGCCAAATGGCATGACCTGGTAACAGTATGTTCCCCAGGGTGTAGTGAAGGCTGTCTTTTCTGCATCCTCTTCATCCATCAACACCTGGTGATATCCGGCATAGCAATCGACAAAAGAATCTACCTCATGTTTGGCACAATTGTCAACTATGATATGTATGTTTGACAGTGGAAAATTATCTTTGGGACTTGCTTTATTCAAATCTTGGTAGTCGACACATACTCGGACCTTTCCATTCTTTTTAGGCACCAGAACCACATTGGCCAGCCAGGTGGTGCATTGGACCGCTCGGATTACTCCAGCCTTTAGTTGTTTAGCGACCTCTTCTTTGATCTTGTCACTCATGTCTATTTTAAATTTCGTCTGCTTTTGTTGGACAGGTGGATGACTGGGGTAGGTTGGAAATTTGTGTACCACCAAGTCCATACTTAGTCTGGGCATGTCGTCGTAGGACCAAGTAAACACGTCTTTGAATTCAAATAGGAGTTGAATCAAGGCGTCTCTAGTCCGTTCGTCCGTGTGACGCTTATCATGGTTTCTCAAATCTCTTCTTCATTGCCCATTGCCCAAGTTAACGGGTTCCGTTTCATTTAAGTTTGGCTTAGGCTTATTCTCGAACTGTTCCAATTCTCGATTTATTTCCCTAAAAGCCTATTCTTCGTCATATTCCAGTTCTTGATTCATTAGTTCGAGGTTATATGGCGTATTAAGATCAGAGCATGAAGTCCGCAAGCATGTCATGTTTTTTAAAGCCGCATTATTAGGACTGAAAAAGAAAGAAAAGTAAACAAAAATCAGGAAGAATAATAGGCGATGAAATTTTGATTTCATTTCATTGAATTTGAACATAGTAGGGTTTACATCGGAATTTAAAGGCAAGAATTTAAAAACACTTTAGTTACACCCTGAAATAACTCATAGTGCAGAAAGGATGGCAAAAGCTGAACTACCGGGACTCCCGCCTGACGGGGAATAGAGTAGCCTTCAAGTTTTGCAACTTGGCGTCAGGCCCCATATACTGCACTTTGGCAGTGTTGGAGCCTTCTCCTGGTTGGACAATATGGGCCTCATACAACATCTGCCTTATTGCTCCGCATATTTCTTCTATTTCTTCGGTCGTGAAAGCCTCTTCCTATTCCTCCACGTATTTTGGCTTGACAAATGATGCGGTGATGTGTGGGATCGGCTGAGGCAACACCCAACCATTTTTCTTACGTTGGTTAGCCCATTGTTCATCGTTGGGAGTAGCTTGAAACCATATGCCAAATTTTTTTTTATTAGTAGGCAAAGTGACGGGTTCTTTAATGCCTTGCAAGGACACCCCAAGCCCTTTTCTAGGTGTGTACCCATGTTTAATCATGTCGTTGGCGACCATAATTGATGCGTTTGATAGGAAGGGTTGAGGGCACGGGGTTCCTTCCTCATGCTGGTCCGCAACCACAATCTCGAAAGCCTGGTAGACTATGTGCTCTCTGCCCTCTCTTGCTTCAAGGCATGGGGCCGATGGGTCCCTGTAAATAGATTGCTCGTCTTCCCCATGGACCACGATTTCCTGGTCCTCATATTCGAACTTAACCATCAGGTGGAGAGTAGATGGAACTACCCCTGCTGCATGGATCCAAGGCCTTCCCATGAGATAATTGTAGGAAGTATCCATATCCATGACCTGGAATGTCACTTCAAAATCTACAGGGCCGATTGTCAAGACCAAATCATCTCCCCGATCATGTCTCTCTTGATACCATCGAATGCACGGACGCAAACATTGTTGGGCCTGATTCTCTCAGTATCGATATCCATTCTTTGTAGGGTCGATAGAGGGAAAATATCAACCCCAGATCCGCCGTCCATCATAACCCTTTTCACATAGTAACCTTCACATTTAATAGTTAGGTGGAGAGCTTTGTTGTGGGCAGCCCCTTCCGGGGGCAAGTCATTCTTGCTAAGCGAGATCCGGTTGACTTCAAAAAATCATTCTGCCATTCTTTCCATTTGCTCAACTATGGTGTTGGCCGGAACGTATGCTTCGTTAAGGGTTTTGATCAGGATTTTCGGATGCTCGTTTGAATTTACCAGCAAGTATAGAAATGAGACCTGAGTGGGGGACTTTCTGAGCTCCTCGATTATGGCGTATTCAGCGGTTTTCATATTCTTGAAGAACTCTTCTGCCTCTCCGGCACTGATCGGCCTTTTAGGCGGAAAGCGTTTCACCTTGCTTTGGTTTAGTTCTTCCAGGTCGAGGTATTTCTCTGATGAGTTTATATCGCCTGTTTCCCCAGTAATTTCTTTCCCTTTGTACGTCACCACTGTCCTGTGGTAATTCCAGGGGAAGGCAGTAGTATTCTTCATGGGAGTTTGCAACACACGACTAATAACCACGGGCTCATTCAGCCTTGGTGAAACTATTTGCCCCCGCGCCACATACGTCCCTTTCGGCACGTACATTTTTAGGCCATTCATTATTTCCTTGTTGAATTGTAACCTTCTGGGAGGGCTCAACACACTTTGTTCCTTCCTGTGTGCCTTGGGGATGTAAAGGACAACGTCTTTAGAGGATCCCCTATTTGTTTCAGTCTCAGCCTTTTTCGTGACTTAGGGTACGGGGTTACTCTTCTTCATCTCCTTGACTGGTTTGGGTGACGCCTTGGGTTTTCTTTCCACATCTGCAATGGCGATGATGGCTTTTAGAGCTGGATCAAAATCCTGGTCCTCGCAAATCATGCCGATGACGGGCCCATGATTGTGAGTGGGCAGTGGATTGTTCGTCACATTGGGAGTTTCTTCGTCCCTTAACACCACTTTCTTTTGTTCTATAAGGATTTCTACGGCCCTTTTGAGGGTCCAACACTCCTTCGTGTCATGCCCTCCTGCTCCGGAATGGTAGGCACAATTGGTTCCCGGCTTGTATGATGCTGATGCTGGGTTTTGCCTGGTCGGAGGTACGGGTTGTAGAAGCCCCATCTGGACTAATTTTGGGAAGAGGCTTGAATACGGCTCCCCGATAGGAGTGAAGTTGGGTTTCCTTGGTGGTTCACGGGGGTAGGTGTTGTACGGGTAGTTTTGGGAGGGCATGGATTATATGGAGCTGGGGGAGGATGGTTGTTTCTCGGAGGTGGAGCTCTATTCTGATTGTATTGTTGTTGCGGCCTGGGATGTGGTTGAGTGTTCATTACCGCATAGGGAAGAGGGGGCGTAGCATAAGCTGCGTCTTGGTGAGGATAGTAATGTTGGGAAGCTTTGGGAAATGGACGTGGGTATTTTCGAGGCTTCCTGACATCGAAAACCATCATGGCCCCTTCTTCTTTCTTTTTTCTGTTGGCTACACTCCCGGATCCACTTTGGATGGCCTGGGAGGTTGCTCTTATGGCAGATTGGCTCAGGATACGACCAGTTTTTAGACCATTCTCCACCATTTCTCCAATTTTGATTGCTTCCGCAAATGGTTTGCCCATGGCGGACATCATATTTTGGAAGTAATCAGCTTCTTGTGCTTGTAGAAAGACGCTGACCATTTCAACCTCATCCATCGGAGGTTTTGCCCCGGAGGCCTGCTCGCGCCATTTGATGGCATACTCTCTGAAACTCTCTGAGGGTTTCCTTTTTAGATTGGATAGTGAGTTCCTATCGGGAGTGATGTCCACATTGTATTGGAATTGCTGGACAAAGTCCCGTTCTAGGTCACCCCATATGTGCCAGCGGGATATATCCTGGTCCATGTACTATTCTTATGCAATCCCCGTCAAGATTTCTCCAAAATATGCCATGAGAAGTTCCTCCTTCCCACCTGCTCCCCGAAGCTGGTTACAGTACCTTTTCAGATGAGCTATGGGGTCCCCATGTCCGTCATATTTTTCGAACTTGGGGGTTTTAAACCCAAGAGGCAAGTGGACGTGCGGGAACATGCACAAATCTTCATAGGAGACGCTTTTCTGCCCGCTCAGCCCCTGTATATTCTTGAGGCTCTGTTCAATACTCTTCATTTTCTGAGTTATTCTTCGTGCTCGAGGCTTTTCTTATCTTGTCCCAAAGTGACCTCAAGCTGAGGTTGTTGGGGATATGCATTGGGAATAATATGAGTGGTATCCAGATGGACGGACGGTGTTTGGAATGTGAAATGCTGGCGGCTCGAAACTTGGTCTAGAGATAGTCGGCGGAACCGTGGAAGATATTGGTGGTGTGGTGAAGATGTTGGAAGACACACCAGAAAACAAGGCCTGTGCCGAACCTCAGAAGGCCTTTCGGTAAAGTGAGTCGACATAGTTTGATATCCAAACGGCGTGGCTGGGTAGCTTATGGGGATGTTGGATGTCCTGCCTGCCCTGGGAATTATCTCTGGGAAACCCGGGATGGTACTGGGTGGTTCCCTACCATTGGACCATGCGTCCCACATTTCCAGCATGCGGCAACGCAGAGTCCTGTTCTCTTCAGCTGTTGCTAACTCAGATGTTGGGATGGCTGGATTTAGGTCTTCCACGGAAGAGTTGAAGATTGGCAAGTGACTTTCAGACGTCATTTCTATGCTCCCTTTTGATCTAGTGAAGTAAGGATAGGAAGCCAGGTTACCGCAAAACCAACCACCTAAAAATACCTTTAAAGATCGAACCAACAAAATGTTAGGTTGAAACATTTATCACATAGGAAATCACACATTTGGGGTATGCAATGCACCTGAGCAATTTAAATGCTTTTCTATATGTTCTTGCAATAGTTGTGTACTTCATCCCGGCTTTATTTCTCGGCTTTTCCCTTTTTATCATTCTTGCCCTTCTTCTGTTATTGTTTCTGCTGTTTTATTCCTCACTCGGTTTCTTTTCTTATGGTTATGATCGAATCCTATGTGGATTGCCTACGTATCACGGCGCCGCGTGAATCAGATCATCACGTAGTTAATGGGATAAATACCAAAGGACATAAACATTTTCGAATTTTCATTTCATTAGAGGAAACAACTTCCAGCTTTCATTCATTACAAAAGACTCCGACATATTTTCTTGGAAATTTTAAAGAAACTACAAAGACTTAAAGTAGACATAAACAAGAAAATGAAATACAGACTCGAAAAGTACATCAAGAATACATAAGTGCCTCTATTGCTCTAGGGGGCCGCGGGACATCATTCGGTCTTGCCACGGGTCTACGTACCAAACCTTGCTGGAGGCGCTGTAGGTCGTCCATTATCTTGTGGACGAATATCATTACTGCCGAGAAGAAGATGGTTTGAGTCATATCTTCACACTCTTCGCATTTTGTGGCAATATAATTCGCAATTTCTCTGACCCTCTACCTGATAACGCCTTTTTATTGGAGTAAGCGCCCGATCTGTTGAGACCTAGCCTCTAGAACCTGGGCATCCTTATGATTCTTTTCTTGCAATTGTTGCAAGCCTTCCTCCAACTGAGCCATCATGGTATAGCATTGTTCCCTGTCTCCCTTGAACCTTTTTGCATGTTTGGCCATTTCGTTCTCGAGGACGGCCATCTTTTCCTTCTAGCCTATAACTTCTTGGTCATATTTCCTTTTTAGTCTCTGGACAAACTCTGTTCTTTTCTCTGTACTTCTTGTTAATCTTGCCCAAACTCCGGCCAGTTCTTCGTCAGCTTTGTCTAGATCATTCCCATAGCTGCACACGTTATGCCTCAGACTGTTGATAAGCCTTTCATCAGTTCTGCTTCTCTCTGGGTTCTCAGCAACTATTTTTAATTCCTGTATCTTGGCCCGGAGAACTTCATTTTCTTGGGTTAACCTATTTTTATCCCCTTCAATTGTGGCAGTATGTAGAATGTTTTCAAATTTGATTTCCCTGACTTGGGCTTCCAACTTGCTTATGGTAGCTTGGTAGTTGTTTTCGTTTCTAACCAAGCCCAATGCTCTTGTGTTTTCTCGGTGAATTGTTGCACGTGGGGTCTCTTTGCAGGTCGTCCTTGCTCTTGATGCTCCCTGCCTCTTATTTCATACCAAGAAGTGTAGGCGGGCTCCACTTCCCCTTTAGATAAATTTCTCACCCGAGTTTGAGGTTCTAACAACCTGCACTCATTCCAGATTTGACGAACCCTGCCTTCAGGAAATGCATCTCTCGGGCATAACTCAATGGCTTGTTGGCTTAAGTCCTCGTCATGGGGAACACCCTGTTGTCTCCCCAACTGGCGTAAGACCCGGTGTGGGGCATATGGCTGAATGCTTCACAGGCCCATTAACAGGAGATAGCAAACCTCAGCAGACATATTGATAACCTCGCCGACAGGGAGCCACCCGAACGTCCACTCGATTTGGTCGGCAGTCAATGAACTCAAGTATGAGTGCCAGGCTTTCGTGCCCTCAGGAAATTTGTGGCCCTTTACCCGAGTACCATGTTCCTCGATGCAATTCAAACCGGTTAAGCCGTAGTTCATGTAGCCTGGGCGGTGACAGAGGTGCTCGATCAACTAGATTTGTAGAAGCAGGTTGCACCCCTCAAAGAACTTTCCCCCAGATTGGAAAACTGTCAGAGCACGGTAAATCTCGGCTAAGACCATCGGTATAAGTGTGCCATTGGATTTTTTCATCATGAAATTTGCCATTCCCACAAGCCCGATATCTATGCATCCGTCACTTCTTGGGCAAATCAAGGTGCCCAAGAATGCTACCACAAAAGCTAGCCCCCGGCGGGCTTCCCATTTAGCCTGATCTTTGTGAGTTAGACCAGTGTTGTTAGCCTCATAACACTGGGGATCTCCATAACGTTTGTAAAGAAAATAGAAAGTGCAGAAACCTCCGGACAGGTGCGGGTCTTGAACGTCCCGACTAATGTTCAACAGATCCAAAAACTTATGTGGAGTCACCGCCCTGGGTGACACTGAGTACCGACTTCTAAGATTGTCATTGATACCAGCATACCCTGCTATTTCCTCTAGCGTGGGCATCAATTCAAAGTCTGAAAAGTGGAACACGTTGTGGGCGGGATCCCAAAACGGTACTAGAGCCTCGACGATGTCCAACCTCGGCTTGATTTTTAGAAGACTAGTAAGTCCCCCTAAAGCTTTCATAACAGACTTTCTACTATCTTCCCCCAAGTCTCTCCACCACATACGGAGTCCTAGAGGGATTTCCTCGACTGCCCTGAAGGGAATGTTTTCAACTGTATTCATCCTGCACATTTGTTTTTTGATTAAAACCACAAAAAGTTTTGAAAAGTGTTATTTTTGCAAAGAGTTTTGTAACAAAGAAAAATGGACCATCTTTGCGAATACGGCCCTTCAATACTTCGGGTAGGAAGTTTTTTAAGGTTGTGTTTGCAAATTGGGTCGAAATTTAAAGACATACCACGGGCGGCCACTTTTGCAAAAACGGCCTTCCGGTGCCCCACTTGGGCAATCAGGCTATAATGGTGTCACCCATTTTATTTAGAACTATATCCTTTGATTTTGAAAAATAGAGTTGGACCCGATGAGGGTTGCCTATGTATCCCACACCGGTGAGAATCAAACAATGCGTAGTTCGGAAAAATCCTGATTGATTAAAAATATACACCCACTCATTTTGTTTTGGAATATTATTTTTCAGAAATTTTGGCAGAGTATCGGGATAAATACGAGGATTTTCAAAATAGGGTGAATTTTCTATTCTACCTCACTCTTGGTTTTTTTGTTCGATTTTTTATTTTTATTTTAGTCGGTCAATACACAAGCTAAAAAAATAAATGCATACGTAGCAGGTAAAATGCATTAGGGTAGTCTCTTATTTTTGGGTACACCTGCCCTAGACGGACCCAACCCCTGTGTTGAGTCCCCTAAGTCAAATGCACGTGATGCAAATAATCGTTCCTACTAGGGATTCGACATGAGGCTATGTTATACTAATTTTAAATCCTGGAGTTTTGTTCTAGACCAGGCTTACCCGAGCAGACAGCTCGAGCCGAGGAGGGGCAGCGTACCGGGAATACAGAAGCTTCACCGGTTTGCAACTTGTCCGTACCTCGTTCTAAAATTTGGATTGACTCTAACTGAAAAGAAGTCACACGAAGTTCACACTTCCCAGATGATTTAGAAGACTCAGAGAGAAGAGGGATTTCGACACAGTTTACATTCAATTCAGATAATATCAAAGCGGTAAAAAGCGGCATTTAGCACATTATCTTTAAACATGTAAAAATCAGGTAATTATGAAAGCCAAATATAATAGCCATTCTAGCTCGAATTCTTGAACCCTGAACCAGAGATTCTGGGTTCGAACTCCCCATCAAAGTCGCCAGAGCTGTCACACCTCCTTTTTCCTCCGGTAAGGTTGGATAGGGGAGTTTTCCCAATTTAAGTGACATTATTCGATTTTGGGGTTATTTATTAATTTCAGAGTCGCCACCTGGATTTTTACGGTGTTCCAGGACACCATTTTATTTTTCTAATCCCAAACCGAGGAAATTTTGACTCTATGTTAAATTGTCTGCGAACTAGAAATCCAGATAAGGAATTCTGTTAACCCGGGAGAAGGTGTTAGGCACTCCTGAATTCTGTGGTTCATACGGTTGCTTAACTATTAATATTTGGCCTAATTATCTAATTATTTACATATTTTAAACCTATTGTGCTTTTTAACCTTTTTAAATTTTAGCCGCTTTTAATATTTATGGATTTATCTTGAAATAAGTCACGATGTCATGCACTTATTTGTTTTTGGACACATCATAACTACGCCACATGAAATGCACCCGCAATTACAACATGTGATTTTTATTATAGTTTGAAATTGAAGACGGGGACATGAGTTGTCGCATCCGCGTGTAGATTACGTAGTCAAGACTATGGTCGTGACGATTTTATAATACCCATTTGTGGTGATGTTCGAGTTTTTCTATTTTTTCGAAAGAGAATTTTAGTTTTAAGGTCGATTAGGGCGTTCATGGATTTATCTTGGACAAGTTACGATGGCGTACACTTGTTATTTTTGGGCACATGGAAAACGTCACATGAAATGCACCCTTGATCGCTATGTGTATTTTTATTAGTTATTTAGAGTTAAGGGTCGGGGGCATGAGTTGCCACTCCCGAGTGTAGTTTATTGTAATTTTGGGGTAATGATCAATTTTTGTCAAGTTTCCAAAGTAAAGGTATTCATTCTACCTAAGGATTACCTAAAATGATGTTCAAAAGCCTAAAGGTAACATGTTTTTGGGCTATGGCCCTGTTTTAGCCCAATTTTTTCATTTAACTCTTTGGCCAATCCTAATTGCGACTAATTTTGCAATAAGGTCTACTAGTTAGGAAATTCGGTTCTCCATCAAATCTTAAAGGTTTTTGCATTCTAATATGCTAAATGGTATCAAATATGTTCATTAAGAAACACATCATATATATACACAAACATATAAAACACATTATCTACTGATTTTCTGCTTTGAATTTGTAAGCTAGAATCACTTTATTTCCTGGGCCTTTGTAATTTCTGAAATAACATAAACACATGCAGATTTATTAATAATAACCTAGTCCCGTGTTTCTAAAACCCGAACGTATTCAAAGTGTTCCCATGTTGATTTTTAGAAGATATTTTTGAGATATTAAATGAACTGGAAATAATCTTACTAATTTCTACTTGTATTGAAAACGACTGATTTTTGAAACGAATGCTTTCAAAAAAAAGTCCAGTAAATATTCATTCAAAGTTTCATGCGGGCTGATTTAAGAAAATGCAAGTTCTTCTTTTGATTAAACACCTATCAGCACTGTATTACTTCTTATATTAGGACTAGATTATAAATTCCTGCCTTAGAGATCAGCATGAACATTATATATTAAAAGGGCTGAAAATGGATATACAGTCCCATCTTAGATTACGAAGTCCCAGAATGTAGAAATGAATAATTACAGTTTTTCTTTTTTACAGAAATAAAAATACAACTCCTGTAAGAATACTGTTTTGAATATTAAAGAAGGAGCTAAAGAAAATCCTAATAGGCTGCTCCTCATCCGGATACTTTTCACTTGCAGCTCTTCTTTTGTAGTTTCTAATCATCTCAATATAGATGTATAATACATCTATTAGAGTAAATCTGACCATGACGGGGGTCAGACTTAGCTCTATTGATGTGAGTTTTTATAATACCAAAACGAAAATTTTGTGGATTTGTTGAAAGGAATCTAACCATGGAAGGGGTCAGATTCATTCTAATGATGCCACCCTTTTTTACTCTTACAGTCATATCCATATATTGTGCAACAAATTTTAGCAAATATTTATTCTAATACTTTGACTACTATGGGCATTTTGAGGAGTGAATCCGACTATTTTGTGATTTTGGATTCACTTTCTTAGGGCTCCTCCTCATTACACACTTATATCCTTTGAAGGATAATTTTCAGCAAGCTAAACTACTATTTATGCACTATTAATGGGGTGAATTTGACTATTAGGAAGTCAGATTCATCTACCCTAGGGCTAACTTAACATAATTCCAAACCAATAGAGACTTGCTTATTAGGCATTTTGGAGGATGAACCTAACCATTAAGAGGTTCAGATTCCTCAACTCTAATGCCCTTTTAACTACATACTTTGTACCCTTTTGAGGGTGAATTACAGCCATCTATACTACTGCTTTGTGCATTATTGTGGGGTTAATTTGACCATTGAAAGGTCAAATTCATCTACCCTAGTGCAATTTATCTTTCTAACATGCTAAACACATATGAAATTACCACCTAGCTATCAAACGTTAAGCTAATTAATAGAAACTCAGCACATAACCAAGCAGATTCCAAGAGTTGCATGCATACACTCAGATAAGGATAATCTTACTTCAATTTCTACACTAAGAAAGGAGGAGAAGAAGATTCAGATTCACATATTCTTAAAGAAAACACAACATGAACCAACAAGTTTTAAAACAAGGTCTGAATTCAATAATTTTGCAACAAATAACGTGGGTAGCAAAATCAAACAACAACCTCAATCAATACACAAGCAGAAAACTACTACAATAAAGGCATATGAGTTTAGTGATTCAATTAACTAGTTCGTTCATATTCATTTCTTGACAAAAAATCCACAAACACACAGACGCCTGAAAATCAGCAAAGAACAGAAAACTGAAACCTAATACTAATCTTGGTTACACGATAAGTAGAAAAATACAAAGCCTAAACAGTTAAATCACGCGAAACAGTGATAAAGAGTTCTTAAGCTAAATACATTTGGGGTTTTAAACTAAAAAAATGAAAATATGAACAGATAAAATAAAGTAATCAAAACAGTGATAAAGTCAGAAGTAAATAGTGACACAAAAAAGAAAGGAGAGGGGGGTACCCGTAAAAGAAAGGTTTGGCCGGCAAAAAATGAAATAGTCGGACCTTGGCCAGACTCCGGAGGGTTTGAAAATGAGTCAAACCCACATGAATCAATTGCTCTTATCAAGAGCAACTGACTCATGTAGGTCTGAACCGTTGAGTCGTTCGAAGTCGACCGTCGTAGCATTTTAGTTTTTTCAGATTCTTAGATCTGAAATAAGGTGATTTTGGGTGGGATTTTGGGGAAACTGATGGTGGGATGGGGTTAAGGGTGAGGAGAGGGCTGTAGGGTGAAAGTTTGGGGTGGTTTGGAGATGGTCCGCCACCATTAGGCAAGTTCCGGTGGCGGAAACCTAGGGCGGTTAGGGTTTCGTCGAGGAAGAAGAGAGAGAGACGAAGGGGAGGGGAGGCGGCTAGGGTTTGGTGAGGGTTGGGCTTTGATGAAATGAGAGTAGTGCGGTTGTTAGGACAGTTATATACTAAAGGGGGTGGAGTTCCTGGCCGTCTGATCTATTTCGATCAATGGCCAGGATTCAACCAATTAAACCAAACGGGGTCATTTGGCTAGTGTAGGGGGCCGACCGGGTTATGTGGTAATTGGGTTGGGTATGTTTGGGTAGTGTAGAGTTAGGTTTGGGCCTGGGTAGTTTCAAGCCCAGGTCCGAAATTGGCTCTCTTAATTAATTAAACTAATTAATCTAATTAAGTTCAAATCTAATTAAATCCAAAAATGTAGTAATTAATTTAAACCTTATCTATTTACAGATTAATCAAGAATAAAACAACCAATTTTCTATTCCTAATTAAATCTATAATTTATCGAATAAAAATTATTAATTTTAAGTAATTAGTTATCAAAACTACATCACCTCAAATAATCATTATTCATTTTGTTATTCAATTCAATTGGTCACAAATAATGAGTTTATAATTCCTTGATAATAATGGTGCGCCGAATTATGCAATTTTAAATAGTTTTAAGAAGACGAATTATGAATATGCAGAAAATGCAAAATAATTCACAATTAATCACTAATAATTCAACAAAATCCATAAGATTAATTTACTTATCTAATTTTGTAGGAGTATTTAGTAGGTGAAAAATTACATGCTCACAGGCATCAGACACCTCAATCTTTTATTCAATTGAGCCTGCAGGTCATTGGTATCTGCGCCAAATTGGTCTATCTCTTGCCTGAGCTCAGTTCTTCCTTCTATCCGTTGCTCTGTCATATTTGAAAGACCATCACGAAGAAACTCATGAGATTTTATTAGTTGAGCTTGTTCCTCTAGCCAAGATTGGCTCATTATATCTGCTTCTTCAAAATTATCTTCTGGTGGGAACTCGCTCTCTTCATCGAGATGAGGTCCTTCTTGGAAATTGACCATTAATTCATACACTTTAGCCTGGAGTCTTTTGATAGCTAAGGCATCAAGAACTTGTTGCTTGGCTATCATGTTCTGTTGCTCCGCTACTTTTCTCATTAAGTCCATAATACGAGCCATGCTTTCCATATCCTCCACTTCCTTGCTCCTATCAAACTCATTAACATTATTAGATACATTACAATAAAAGCTCTGAGAAGGATAATAAGAATTAGGACAACCATCCCAATGGCCACCTTGACAACCACACATATTACAAAAATTCCACACATTAGATTGATATGGACAATATTTCCACATGTCTGGTCCTCCACAATATGGACAAGGATCGTCATAATCAGAATAACCACTATTCGACCAATCATCATTCCAAGATGCCATGTCAAGAAAGATAGTAAGATATTAAATTAAGATACAAATAAAAAAATAAAAAAAATAAAAACTTAAATAGACAAAAGTAAAAATTCAATCAAGTAGAATAGTTAATTTTTAAGTCCTCGGCAACGGCGCAAAAAACTTGTTGTCCCCAAACGCACACGCAAGTATATGTGGTCGACAAGTAATATAGGATTTTAAGTCCAGATATCGTACCCACAGAGACTTGTGATTAACTATCAACTAAATTAAACTGAAACAATTAATCTATTCAAGCGAACACTAAAGTATGAATATTTAACTAAAATTAATCTAGAATAGTAAACTATGAAATTAAAGAAACAAATTGGCAAAACTAGACACGAATTCAATAAGAGTCGATATTCTAGAGCTATGGGTTAGCAAAAAATCCTGTTGAGTTTTCCACTTAAATTATCTAATTAATTTATCTGGTTTATTGATTAACGAGGTTAATATTGCTTGTAGCCTTCTCCCGAAGTACAACTCGCCTATTCAAGATAACCTAACGCCTATATTCCTATGAAATTAGGATTAACAAGAACACATTAATAATTCCCGTATAATAACCAAGCAAGGCGATTAGTATATTCCTATCCTAACCGCAAATTTGCTCCCCTAAAGGGTTAAGATCTTGCTCTATCCAATCTTATATGCAATCTAGAATTCCCTCTCCCGATTTCAATCCTAGATTCGTAGATAGTATTTAATTGGTGATCAAGCAATCAAATAATTAAGCGCAAGATTGAATAAATAAACCAATATGATAAAATAATAAGAACAATTCAATCTTCAAACTACAACGTTCATGTAGCACCCAAAACTCTAGAACTAATAAACTACGAAATTAAAGGAAGAGAAGAGAAGAAAAACTAGTTAGAAGCCTCCTTCAAGCGTGGTGTGTGTTCCTCCACGTGAATTCTCCCTCAAAGTTGTGTTTTTGGGTCTATTTATATGCTTTGGGACAAACCCTAAACGTGTAGGATACTTCTAGTCAAACCGTATTTGTGACCTTTATGCATCCATTTAGCTCGACTTCCATCTCCAATTCACCTACACATAAAATAGACTCCATTATGAACATACGACGTGTATTTTTATCATTAAAACACAAAAATGTAAGGCACATAATGCTTTAAACCATGAATTATAGCCACACATCAGAGGTCATCGCCCGTCCCAGAGATGCACCGTTCCTAATACTAATTGGTCTAAGAGGAACATACCCTTACGTCCCTCTTCGAGTTATGAGGCAAGCGGGTAGGAATAAAGTCATACCCAGGGTCGACAAGATGAGCCATCTTCGAGCTGACTTCCAAAATGACGATAGTCCTCACAAGTTCCAAGCCCAGCACATGTGCCACTGCAAGATTTTAATGGAGAAGGACACCATCGAGCCAGACATATATCATGCCAGTGGTACCCCTTTCTATCCTGGTTGGTTGGTAGAAAATTGGGGTGGTCTTAGTGAGCCATGGTTCGTTCAGGGCCACAGGGTTATAGATGAAAAGGTCGAGGCACAAGTCAAATACAACCAGTTGCGCAAGAGGATCCATGAGTGTGAGGATGAGCACCGAAAAATACATGAGTCTAGCAAAAAACTGATCGAGGAATGGAAAGATATGTCTATCAGCACCAACAAAAGGTTAGGGTATTTGGAGCAAGGCATAGTGGAGCTGGAGGAAAAATTTCTCAAAAGGGTTGAAGACTGTCAAAAGGCTGAAGGGATCGAAGGAGGACATCTAGCCAGAGCATACCTGTTGCTGGGACTTTGCGAGTTGGGGAAACTGTACGAGGGAAGCAGGAATCCTGAGTTTGGGGAAGGTCCTTCAGGGACCAAGTAGATAGGAATGTCTTTCTTTTACTTTATCAATGTAATAAGGCCAATGGCCATTAGTGACCTTTACTTCCTGTTTATTTAGTGTCATTTTGGTATTCGTCTATTTTCTTGTCAATAAAGTGAGGCATTTAGCATCTTATTTTCTCCAAATCAATTTGTCGCTAGGCCTACCTCGGGCACAAAAGAGGTCCCCAAATTAGGATGCGTTTTACATTCCCGCACTATGTGTTTAAATACCGGAATACTTTTCATAATCCTCACTGACTTGGCTACCTTTTGTTTTTGTTTTCCTCTTTCTTTATTTATTCCCCTCCCCACAGGTTAGTTCGTGCACTCTGGCATCATCATCCTATCTTAAAAGATCCAGGGGCCCTCCACCCTCTCCTTCTCTTAATCCTCCCAAAGGCAAGAACAAAGGCAAAAAGAAAATGGAAGATTCAAGCAACAGTAGAAATGAGAATGTGGTTGAACGGGTAGAGGCCACTGATGTCCAGGATATTCTGATTCAGAATGAAACTGTGTCGTAGCTGGAACGGAAGTTGTCAAAGATTCAAGAAGAGCTTGATCAAGTTCGGAATCTGGAAAACTTGTCATTCTCCCTCAACGTCCCAGACGTCAACATCAAGAATCCTACACCTCCTCAAAACATCACAAAACAGCAAGATCATCCCGCAGCTCATTATCACAACACCCCACCGAAGAACCAAACTCTTTCAGCGCAATGCAACGCCTGCCACACTCCAAATAACACTCCACTGCTTATCCCAGAACCTCAGAACTCCATAAATGACCATTTCCACACTCATGCGCCAGGCCATCATAACAATCCCATCTACATGGAGACCATGCCACACTTCACTCCCTCTATCACATACACACCTGAGTCTGACGAAAAGGACCTGCTTATCAAGAACTTGGCCGAGGAACTTAGGAAGCTGACCAGCCGGGTTCAAGACGTCGAGGGAATCAAGGGAGTCGAAGGGTTGAACTATGAAGACCTGTGCATACAGCCCGATGTCGAACTGCCCAAGGGATACAAACCTCCTAAGTTTGAAATGTTTGATGGTACATGTGATCCAAGGGTCCATCTGAGAACTTATTGTGACAATCTGTTGCAGTAGGGAAGGATGAAACGATCCACATGAAGCTGTTCATGAGGAGCTTGAAAGGAGATGCGTTTTCTTGGTACATCAGCCAAGATCCCAAGAAATGGTCGAATTGGGTGAGCATGGCATCTGACTTTATGGACAGATTCAGGTTCAACACAGAGAACGCACCAGACGTGTTTTATATTCAGAATTTAAAGAAGAATCCCACAGAGACATTTCGCGAGTACGCTACTCGTTGGAGGTCCGAACCTACCAAGGTCAGGCCCGCCTTAGAAGAGGAACAAATGAGCAAGTTCTTTGTCTGAGCTCAGGACCCGCAGTACTATGAACGATTGATGATGATCGAGAACCACAAATTCTCTGATATTATCAAGTTGGGGAGAGAATCGAAGAGGATATTAAAAGTGGTATGGTCACGAATTTTGAAGCCTTGCAAGCTACAAATAAGGCTTTGCAGTCTGGTGGTGTGTCTAAGAAAAGAGACGCAGGAGCCGTGATGGTTTCACAAAGAACCAAATCCCCACTCAAATACCAAACTTACCCAACACCTCCACTCACATATCAACCAACCCCAAATTACCAAGCACCCTCACCCTCATACCAAGATCCACCACCCACTTATCAATCACCTCCACCACCAACTTATCAATCACCTCCACCACCGACATATCAACCTGCTTCACCCAGATACTCTCAACCTGCTCCTGTCTACCACACTTACAATTCTCAACCATCCCATTTCCAATCAGCCCCTGCACTCCAAAACTTCTCTAGACCTCGTCCTAATTTTGATCGCAGACCTCCAAAACAGTATACCGCCATTGCTGAACCCATCGACCAGTTGTATGAGAAGCTCAAAGCTGCTGGTTATGTCACCCACATCCCTGCTGCAACCCCTGAGAATCCTTCTCAATGGGTCAACCCAAACAAGTCTTGTGCATACCACTCTGGCATTAAGGGACACACCATTGATGAATGCCGCTCTTTGAAGGACAAGATACAGTCCTTGATTGACAACAAGGTCATCGTGGCAAAGGAATCCGCTCCAAATGTCCGCAACAATCCTCTTCCGGACCATAAGGGTGGAGGTATCCACTTGATTAAAATAGAAGACGACTAGGTCACCGAGGGGTCAATTGGGTTGATCGTGGAAGGCGATGACCCAAAGAAGCCAGCGGTTACTCTCAACCCAATCATAGTCCAGATTCAGCCATCTGCGGATGTTGAGGTAGATATGTCCATACCTCTCGAGTATTAAGCGGCAGCACCCGCAAAGACATCGGTACCAATTGAAGTTGAGTTCGTGTCTCCGGCAAATGCACCCGCACCATTTGAGGTTGCAGTCTTGCCACCTAAGGCACATGTTCCACTTGAAGTAAGGATAGTCGCACCAATTCCAGTGGCGATGTCGACCACGCCACCCTTCTATACAAACGCTATCCCTTGGGACTACACAGTCGAGGCGAGAAGGAAAGGCAAGATCAAGACTGAAGAAGTTGTTGCAGTGCAGGGTATGACAAGAACTGGTAGAGTCTATACCCCTGAACATCTAGCTGAATCAAGAAAGCAGGCTTCCAACCGGCCTCCCCTTATTGAGACAATCCCAGATGACCTTTGGAGGAAAGTACAGGCTAAGGAGTATTCGGTCATCGACCAGCTGAACAAGACGCCAACGCAAATATCCATCCTCTCTTTGCTGCAAAATTCCGAGACGCACAAGAATGCTTTATTGAAGGTGTTGAACAAAGCCTATGTGCCGAACAACATCACTAGCGGGGAAATGGCCAATATGGTAAGCCAAGTGCTAGAAAACCACAAGATGAATTTCCATGAGGACAAGCTGCCACCTGAGGGGCTGGGTCACAACAAAGCCCTGCACATCACTGTGCAATGAGAAGACTATTTCATCACCAAAATTCTTATCGACGGGGGATCCAGTCTCAATATCTGTCTGTTGATAACGCTCAATAAATTGGGTAAAGGGCTGCATGAGATAAAGGATGGAGCAATTAAGGTGAAATCTTTCAATGGATCTCAAAGGTCCACCATTGGTGAGATAAGCCTATGCTTGCAAATGGGACCAACCTGGTTCGAGGTTGACTTCCAAGTAATAGATGTGCCAGCATCCTACAACCTGTTATTAGGGTGACCCTGGATCCATGATGCTAGGTTCGTAGCATCAATATTACATCAGGTTGTGATGTTCGAGTGGAACCAACAAGAGGTGATCATTCATGGCGATGGTAGCAATCCTATTTACAGTCGCCAGACTATTCTGGTGATCGAAGGAAGAAGGAAGTTGGGTGGAGAAACTTACCACCACATTGAACGGGTCAACGCTATCGACAAAGACAAATGGTGGGATAGCAAGATCACAAGTATGATGAATTGGCGAGGGTACGAGCCAGGTAAAGGGCTTGGCAAGAACCTTCAGGGGATCTCCAAACCTATCAAACTCAAGAAGCATGGCACCACTTTCAGTTTGGGATACGAATACACTTGGGAAGAATTCAAAAAATAATCTCCATCATGGCGCGGTCCTTATTACCCTTTGGAGAAACCAATGTTGCATCTGCAGGAGACATTCCAATAGGCCGATGTTATTTATGGATCAGACGAATAAGAAGCACTTGCAGCAATGAGGAACTTGTTTCTGGAGGACAATGATGTGGACTATTCTATTATTCTCGAGGAGGAGGGGGAGGAAGGCCCTTCCATACAGGCTGTGAGCAGAGGGACATACCTCAAGAATTGGACTGTCAGGACAACCAAAGCCCGACGAGCCTCAGGGTAGCAAGGCTAAAACGAGCGTTATTCATTGAGTTTCTTTACAAAATGATTTCCTTTTTCGCATTTTAATTCCTGCAATAAGATATTCAATGTTCAAAACAATCGTTCAATTTATCAAAAGAATTTTTAATTTTTTTTATGAATCAATATTTATTTCTATCATTTTTTTTTCATTATTTTACCTATACTGCATTACTATTACCTGTCTTGATGAACCGATGACTGTGACATGCAACGAGACAACGCAGCAAACAGACGTGGATTCAGAAGAAGATGACATACCTTACGAGATCGTCAAAGAAGTTGAGAATTTTGAGAACAGACCTAAGTCCAACCTGGATGAGACTGAAATCATCAACCTGGGAGATTCAGAAAACATCAAGGAAGCACGAATCAACATTCATTTGTCACCGTCAGAAAAGAAAGAATACGCAGAATTTAGAAAGGAGTATGAGGACATATTCGCCTGGTCATACGACAACATGACTGGTCTAAGTACGTCTATTATTGCTCAAAAATTGCCAACCAATACAATGTGTCCAACGGTAAAACAAAAGCTCAGGAAGTTCAAACCCGACATGAGTTGTAAATCAAAGAAGAAGTCACCAAGCAGATCAACGACAACGTTCTCAGGGTAGTTGAATACCCGACATGGTTAGCCAACATTGTGCCAGTACCAAAGAAGGATGGGAAGTTCAGAGTCTGTGTCAACTATCGGGATCTCAACTGGGCTAGTCCGAAAGACGACTTCCCTTTTCCAAATATACATATCTTGATTGACAATTGCGACAAGCATGAACTACAATCATTTGTGGATTGCTTCGCTGGTTATCATCATATCTGGATGGATGAGGAAGATGCTGAGAAAACGACTTTCATTACGCCGTGGGGAGTGTACTGTTACAAGATGATGACATTCGGTCTGAAGAATGCAGGGGCTACCTACAAGAGGGCTATGACCACCATCTTCCACAACTTGATTCACAAGGAGATCGAGATATACGTGGATGATGTTATTATCAAGTCTAGGAAATCCACTGACCACATAGAATATTTGAGGAAGTTCTTCAAAAGGTTGCGGAAATACAATCTGAAGCTGAACCCCGCGAAATGTGCATTTGAGGTTCCTGCTGGAAAGCTGCTGGGGTTCATTGTCAGCCGCCGAGGGATAGAATTGGATCCGTCAAAGATCAAAGCCATTCAAGAACTACCACCGCCAAGGAACAAGAAAGATGTGATGAGTTTCTTGGGGATAATTAATTACATCAGCCGATTCATAGCACAGTCTACAGTTATCTATGAGCCGATCTTCAAGATGCTGAAGAAGAACGCCGCAACAAAGTGGACCGATGATTGTCAAAAGGCTTTCGACAAAATCAAGGCATACCTGTCAACACCACTAGTCTTGGTACCGCCTGAGCCTGGTAGACCTCTGTTACTCTACCTTGCAGTGTCAGATGGAGCTTTTGGCTATTTTCTGGGGAAGAACGATGAAACAGGAAGAACGGAGCAAGTCATTTATTATCTCAGCAAGAAGTTCACTCCGTACGAGGCCAGATATTCTCTATTGGAACGCACTTGTTGTGCTTTGACTTGGGTAGCTCAGAAGATGAGGCATTACTTATGTGCCTACACAACGTATCTCATATCGAGAATAGATCCATTGAAGTACATCTTTCAGAAGCCCATGCCCACTGGCAAGCTAGCCAAGTGGCAAATCCTGCTGAGTGAGTTCGATATTATCTATGTGACTCAGAAAGCACTCAAGGGACAAGCACTGGCAGACCATCTTGCTAAGAACCCTGTAGATGGAGAATACGAACCTCTAAAAATATATTTTCCTGATGAAGAGGTATCATTCATAGGAGAAGACATTGGAGAATCCTATGACGGTTGGAGAATGTTCTTCGATGGAGCAGAAAACTTCAAGGGAATTGGCATTGGAGCAGTCCTAATATCAAAAACCGGTCAGCATTATCCGGTATCTGCCAAACTCAGATTCCCCTGCACCAACAATATGGCAGAGTATGAAGCCTTAGGGCTCAGCATGGCCATTAACATGAACGTCCAGGAGTTGTTAGTGATTGGTGACTCAGATTTGCTGGTACATCAGGTACAAGGAGAGTGGGCTACCAAGAATTCCAAGATACTGCCATATCTGCACCACGTACAGGAATTAAGAAAGAGGTTCACAAAGATAGAATTTCGGCATGTCCCCAGAATCTAGAATGAGTTCGCCGATGCATTGGCTACTTTGTCATCAATGATCCAACACATGGACAAGAATTTCATTGATCCTATTACCGTAAAGATCCATAATCAGCCAGCTTATTGTGCCCATATCGAAGATGAAGCAGACGGAAATCCTTGGTTTCATGACATCAAGGAGTATTTGACAAAAGGAGATTACCCAGAGCTTGCGAATCCCACTTAGAAACTCACACTTCGAAGACTATCCAACAACTTCTTTCACGGCAGAGGAATCCTATATAGGAGGACTCCCGATTTGGGATTATTACGTTGTGTCGACGCAAAGGAATCATCCAAGCTGCTAGAGGAGATTCATGTTGGGACATGTGGCCCGCATATGAACGGTTTTGTTCTGGCAAAGAAGATACTCCGAGCTGGTTACTTTTGGATGACTATGGAAATGGACTGCATCCAGTATGTTCGGAAATGCCAGCTTTGTCAGGTACATGCATATATGATAAAGATACCTCCAAACGAGCTCAACGCAACAAGCTCACCATGGCCGTTCGCCGCCTGGGGAAAGGATGTTATTGGACCAATCGAGCCTGCCGCCTCTAACGGACACAGGTTCATTCTGATAACCATCAACTATTTCACCAAATGGGTCGAAGCAGCATCCTACAAAGCAGTGACTAAGAAAGTCGTGGCAGACTTTGTCTGCGACCGTTTTGTTTGTTGATTCAGGATTACTGAGTCAATCATCACCGACAATGGTTCCAGTCTCAACAGTGACTTGATGAAAGCTATGTGCGAAGCTTTCAAGATCAAACACAATAATTCCACAGGTTACAGACCTCAGATGAATGGAGATGTAGAAGCATCCAACAAAAACATCAAGAAGATACTAAGAAAGACGATAGAAAGGCACAAGTAGTGGTACGAGAAGTTATCATTTTCCTTATTGGGATATCGCACCACATTTCGCACCTCAACAGGGGAAACTCCCTATATGCTAGTTTATGGTACTAAGGCTAGTATTCCTGCCGAAGTTGAGATTCCATCTCTAAGAATTATACAAGAAGCTGAGCTCAGCGACGCAGAATGGGTAAAGAGCCATTATGAGCAACAGGCCCTCATAGACGGAAAGAGAATAAATGCAGTCTGTCATGGTCAACTCTATCAGAACAAAATGACCCGAGCCTTCAACAAGAGAGTCAAGCCTAGACAGTTCACACCAGGGCAGTTGGTGCTGAAGAAGATCTTTCCACATCAAGACAAAGCCAAAGGGAAGTTCTCTCCCAACCGGCAAGGTCCGTAGATGGTTCACCGTACTGACAGGAGGAGCACTTATACTCGCAAAAATGGACGGAGAAGTCTGGCCAAAGCCAATC
>ML335076.1:0-101380 GCA_005239505.1 Nicotiana paniculata | reverse complement strand
TTTGGCCTAGCACTGCCCCAATTGCATGGTCACTTGCATCACACATAAGTTCAAATGGTATTGACCAATCAGGTGCAACAATTATGGGGGCAGTTACCAATTTCTTCTTGAGCTCCTCAAATGCCTTCAGGTAGGGTGCCTCAAAATTGAACTTGATATCTTTTTCAAGCAACCTGCACAATGGAGTAGCAATTTTAGAAAAATCTTTAATAAAGCGCCTATAAAATCCTGCGTGTCCCAAGAAACTCCGAACACCCTTCACTGAATTTGGTGCAGGTAGTTTTTCAACTGCCTCCACTTTTGCCTTATCAACTTCGACGCCACTTTTAGATATTCTATGACTCAAGATAATGCCTTCCTGCACCATGAAGTGACAGTTCTCCCAATTTAACACCAGATTCATTTCTTCACAACGGGTCAACACCATGCTCAGGTTTTTCAAACAATCATCATAAGATGACCCAAAGACTGAGAAGTCATCCATGAACACCTCTACGAATTTTTCCACCATGTCGGTGAAAATCGCCATCATACATCTCTGGAAGGTGGCTGGTGCATTGCAAGGACCAAATGGCATTCGCTTGAAGGTGAAGGTGCCATAAGGGCAGGTAAAAGTGGTCTTCTCCTGATCCTCTGGGCATATGACAATTTGATTGTAACCTGAATACCCATCCAGAAAGCNATAGTGCGGGTAGGAATTAGCTCATTTTTCTCATTCTCAATCACGGTCATCCCTCCCTTTTTGGGTACACATTGAACTGGGTTCACCCAATTGCTGTCAGAAATGGGAAAAATGATACCCGCATCCAGCAGTTTTATGACTTCTTTCTTCACTACTTCTTTCATGATGGGGTTCAGCCTCCTTTGTTGCTCAACACTCGGGCGAATTCCATCTTCCAAAAAGATTTTATGCATGCAAAATGATGGACTGATACCTTTAATATCTGCAATGGTCCACCCAATCACCTTTTTGTGCTCACGAAGTACCCTAAGCAATTTCTGTTCTTGTGTATTGGTCAGGCTGGATGAGATGATCACGGGCAATGTCTCAGAGTTCCCCAAATAAGCATAGCGTAAATGTGCTGGAAGAGGTTTGAGTTCCAGCTTTGGAGCCTCTTCAATAGATGGCTTAGGAAGGTTTAGAGTAACAGGCTTGTTCAACTCTTCAAATTTTCCTAGCCCGTGGAGGTAACTGCAGGACACTTCAAGAATTTTCTCAATGTCTCTCCTTGTTTCATCCTCACAGTCTTTTGCATTCCTAACCAACACTCGCTCAAGAGGGTCAATAGGATTCATGTAGGGAACCATTGACACCGATTTGCTTTCCACTACAGAAATCATGGATAGCTCTTCATAGTGGACAGGTAACTTGAGTGCCTTATAAACATTAAACACCTCCACTCGATCACCAATGCGCATTGTCATTTTCCCTTCACACACATCGATGATAGCTCGGCCCGTAGCTAGGAAATGGATGCCCCAAAATAAATGGGACTTCCAAATCAGGCTCATAGTCCAAGATAATGAAATCAGCTGGGAATATGAAGGATCCCACCTGAACCAGCACATCTTCAAGTACTCCCTCAGGATGAGCTAGGGAGCGATCAACCAATTGTAAAATCACTGTTGTTAGGCGTGGTTCACCCAATCCCACCTGCTTGAACACAGATAGTGGCATCAAATTAATACTTGCCCCAAGATCGCACAGAGCTCGCCCGACTGCATGCTTACCAATTGAGATTTGGATAGTAAAACTACCCGGATCTTTTAATTTCTGAGGTAGCTTGCTTTGAATTCTTGAGCTAACTTCCTCAGTGAGTGCCACAGTTTCGAACTCAGTCAGCCTTCATTTATTGGCCAAAATGTCCTTAATGTATTTAGCATATTTGAGTACCTCCTGCAGAATGTCTACCAGTGGAATATTGATTTGTACCCGCTTTAAAAGGTCAAGAAACTTTTTGTATGCTGCATTATCTTTCACCTTTTGCAACCTTTGAGGGAATGGAGGGGGTGGCCTTGCAACAAATTATGGGGGTTGCTCAGCACTCGCCTCCTTTGCTGGCTTATCTAATTCTTTCGGGTTGTCTAAGTTGATTCAATAGTGGTTGGTCTCTCATCAAAATTTACCTGCTTTCTCTTATTGGGTTGGACTTCTTCCAATTGCTTCCCATTCCTCAATGATATAGCATTAACAGATGCTTTAGGATTAGCTTCAGTGTCACTTGGAAGAGCTCTCGTTGGTCGGATATTTTGAGAACCGGCGAGTTGCCCCACTTGACGTTCTAACTTTCTCATTGCTACAGTCTGGGCTTGGTGATCAGCCATTATTTTCTGATTGAAAGCAAGTTGGTCACTCATCATTCTCTTCATAATCTACTCAAGGCTTGCTGATGGTTCAGCCTGAGGTGGTTTGTACTGCTGTTGAGGTGCTGGATGCCTGTAGTTATTCTGAGTGCTTTGATTTCCACCCGAAGAGAAGTTTGGGTGGTTTCTCTAGTTGGGGTTATAGGTGTTTCCATATTGATTTGCTTGTTCCCTATTAGCGTTACCAACAAAGCAGACAGACTCTGGATTAACTAGGCATAACTCACTCGAATGACCCTCTCCAAAGACTTCACAAAATACCTGAATCTGTTGCACTAGTTGGGAATGTTGCATTGATTGAGATTGGATCTTGTTAATGATCAGGTTCATTTGATTGACTTGGTTAGTCAATGTGGAAATTTGAGCTGAAAATGCTGAAACCACATCTAGTTCAAGAACTCCTGGTGACTTTTGAACCACATTTCTCCCCATCTCACCTTGCCAGTCTGGATTGCTTTTGGAGAATTTATTCAGTAATGAAAATATTTCATCATAATTCTTCTCCAAAACCTGACCTCCGGCTGCTTCATCTACCACAATTTTTGTTTGGGGATGGAGTCCCTCAATGAAAGTGTGAACTAACACCTCGTTTGTCTGATTGTGATGAGGGCAGTCTCTGAGTAGCCCCTTGAACCTTTCCCATGCTGAATATAAATATTCACCTGTTTTCTGTCTAAATGAGACTATCTCACTCATGATCTTTGCATGCTTTCCTGAAGGGAAGAACCTTGCCAGAAATTTTCTCGCCAAATCATTCCATGTTGTAATGGAATTGGGTGGTTCTGCCTTTAACCATCGATTTGCTTCTCCCAACAGAGAGAATAGGAAAAGCGTGAGCCTCACATAATTTGGCGTGACCCCGTTAGTGATATAAGTATCACTAATCTCCAAGAAGTTCAGAATGTGCTGTTGTGGATCCTCGTGTGGAAGACCCAAAAACTGCCCGTTTGCATGAAGTAGTTGGATTATGCTCTGTTTCAGCTCAAAGTGCCCAGTGATTCTGGGCTTCACGATGCTGGAGGTGACATTAGCAATACTGGGAAGTGCCACCTCCTGAACTGCCATGTGTTGTTCCTCTGCCATGTTCACAGGAAATCGGATGAAGTCCTGAATATTAGATGTATCTCTTGCTTCTCACAATCTCCTGTGAAATGATCTCTCAGGTTCAGGGTCAAAGCCGTATAGTCTATCCTAGCTTCTGACCCTACGCATTCACTCAAAGTTCCTGAGATTAGAGCAAAACTCACGTGACGTTAGTCTCAATGAAATAAACAATTAAATCAAGTAACTAAAAAATAGTCTATATTCAAGTCCCCGACAACGACGCCAAAAACCTGTTGGCCCCAGATGCACATGCAAGTATACGTGGTCGTAGCAAGTAATATAATGTTAAATCAAATGTCGAACCCACAGGGACTTGTGTAAACTACTTGCCGAATTACTCTAATTTTTATTTAGTCAAGCCAAAAAAAAAAATCCAGGAATGTATTAATTTATACTACGATTCTATGAACTAACTAATTATCAAGTGAAAAAAATATTGTTGTGTGTATTCAGTAGAGACAAATATTCCAGGGTTGTGATCAATTCACCATTCATATTGCATTCTAATTAATTCTCCCTTTCACATAATTCACTCATGGTTGCTAATTAATCGATAATTGCTCTCGTATCCTTCTCCCGAAGTACTACTTGCCTATTCTCAATAGATTAACGCCTATATTCCTATGAAATTAATCTATTAGAACACACTAAGATTACGATGTTTAATTAAGCACGGTGACTAGGTATATTCCTATCCTAACCACAAATCCGCTCCCCTGAAGGGTTAAGATCGCGCTCTCTTCAATTCTTCTCTAATCTATATACGGCTTTCCCAAGCATAACATAGATAGTATATAGAACCTAACTGTTGGCCAGACAATTAAGCAATTAAACACAGAATTGAAGAAACAACCATATATTGAATGAGTTATAATCAAGGTTAAATTAATATCGAATAACAATATTCATGGCTAAACCACAACCCCATAACAATGGGTGCTTAGCCACTCATGCTAGAATCAAACAATTGCATAAGTTTTGCATAAATGGAAAATACTAGAATAAGATGAAGAAAACTAATAATCCTTTGCTTCTCAATGACCATGTGTGTATTTTCTCTCCAAGAATGGCATTCTCCTCACCAAGTTGTGTTTTTGGGTCTATTTATATGTTTGGGACAAACCTTAAACATGTAGGAGACTTCTATTCAAACCGGGAAACACTTAAAACCTTCAAAACTCGGAATTGACCGGAAAAGGACCCCAGGCGTTAAGCCCCAAACGCCCAAATAAAGCCTGGTCAGGCCTGGCGTTTGGGATCTAACGCCCCACTAATGCCTGGGTCTGCTTGGCTTTAGGGCCCAAATGCCCCAGTAACGCCTGGGTCTGCCTGACTTTAGGGGCCAAACGCCCGCTATGGCCCGGGTCATTCCTTTTCGACTCTTGAGCGTATTTTTGACGTTTATGCACCCATTTAGCTCAGCTTCCATCTCCAATTCACCTACACATGCAATAGACTCCATTATGCACATATAATGTGTATTTTTATCACAAAAGCACACAAAATGTAAGGTATATAATGCTTAAAATCATGAATTCTAGCCACGCATCAGCAGTACAGGGGAAAGCTCCCGGATATCGGTCCATAGTCCCAATTTAAATGTGCAAAGCAGAAGTATGTCAATTATGTCTTAATTAAACAGTCCAGGAAAACAACAGGCAAGAATAGAGTAAAACTACCTAAGCATGATGTGACTAGTATCAAATAAGAGGAAATCAACTCAAAACAGGTAAGCATGCTTACTCTTAGGCTATCTAATCAATTAAGATAGGAACAATAATATATGAATGATAATGCGCGATTTCATGGGAGTAAAAATAGGATTTTAGCAACAATGACCCGTGTACGCACTCGTCACCTCACGTACACGTCGTCCACGTAACAAAATCAGTATAAAATGCCTAAGGGAAAGTCCCCAACACAGAATTAGGCAAGCCACTTACCTTGACTGCGTGAATCAACTCAATACCACGCTCTTGCCACGAGTATCTGACTCCGGGTGGTCCAAATCTATTCAAGTCGATTGCATGGCGTAAATATCACTTCAAGGGAACAAAATAGCTAATTATTTATAAGCTAATACACGAAATTAGGAAATTCTCCTGGCCCCACGACTTGGAATCAGGTAAAATTTCTATTTCCGAACACCCATTCACTCTTGAAACCACTCGAACAAGAATCAACAAAATCCGACGTCTAAATCTCCCTAAATCCTCAAATTTATACTTGGGAAAATTTCATCCCATTCTCATGGTTTTTCATCCAATTTCACTGATTAGATTGAGGAAAATGATAGATATTAACGATATATAAAGGGATTAAGGTTAGAAAACGTTACCGATGATCCTCCTCTTCAAATCCCACTGAAAATCGCCAAGTTTCGAGCTCACAATCGATTTTGGAATTATGAAATTCAAACCCTCGGATTTTTGGTATAAACTGTTAAGACATTTTGCACCTGCGACATTGGGATCGCACCTGCGGTGCCGCACCTGCAGAAACCCAATCGCAGGTGCGGAAGTTCATTAAGTGGCCTTGGGTCGCACCTGCGGCACCCATTTCGCGCCTGCGTGCCCGCACCTGTGGAAATACCATCGCGGGTGAAGAAATTCATTTAATGGCCTGGGGTCGCACCTGTGGCATCCCCTTCGCACCTGCGTGTCCGCACCTGCGGAAATACCATCGCAGGTGCGAGACACCAGAACCAGAATGGTTCAGCTGTTTCTCAATTTCTCAAACTCACCCGTTGGGCATCCGAAACAACCCCAAGGCCCCCGGGACCTCAACCAAACCTACCAACTGACCCTAGTACCTTGTTCAAACTTGGTCGAGCCTTAAAAACACATCTCATAACATCAAAATCATCAATTATGCATAGATTCAAGCCTAAGAACTTAGGAAATTTCTAGAATTCACATCCGATGCCGAAACACGTCTAAACTCATCCGAATGACCTCAAATTTTGTACACAGGTCATAACTGACATTATGGACATGCTGTCTCTTTTGGAATCCCATTCTGAGTCCGATATCAAAATCTCACCTATTGGCCGAAATCACCGAAATTCTAACTTTCGCCAATTCAAGCCTAAATCCACAACCGACCTCGAAAACACATTCCGAACATGATCCTAACCCCAAAATCACCCAACAGAGCTAACAGAGTGGACATAATTCCATTATGGATCCATCTTCACACAATTCTAGCTACAACCAGATTTCTAAAACTATATTCCACATTTATGGACTATGTGTCCAAAATCACCCCGGATTTCATCACTCAATGCTCCGACAAGTTCCAATAACATAAATAGATACGGGAGAAGCAGTTAATAGGAGATCGGGGCGCTAATTCTTAAAATGACCGACCGGGTCGTTACAGTTTGACTTCGGTCAACATTTTTAGTAAACGACCTCGAATTCGAGTTTTGACGGTTCCGGTAGCTTCATTTGATGATTTAGGACTTGGGCGTATGTTCGAAATGGGTGTTGGATGAACCAGGATCATTTTGGTGCCCAATATCAAAATAAGAGTTTCCTTAAGTTCATATTGTGGTTTGGGACGTGTTTTTGTGTTATCGAGGTCCGAACGGAATTCCGAGACTGGAATAGTTCCGTTATGTCATTTATGACTTGCCTGCAAAATTTGGTGTCATTCCGAGTAGTATAGGTCGGTTCGGCGCATTGTTAGCGAATTTAAGAAACTTAAAGTACCTAAGTTTGGTTCTAGGGGTTTTGAGGTGTGATTTTGAGTTTTAGCATTTTTGTGGGTTTTTCGAAGGCTTGAGAGAGTCCGTATTAAGATTTGGGACTTGTTGGTATATTTGGACCCGGGCTCAGGTGGGCCCAGCTGCCTCTCGGGCACCAAACGAGGCCAAAAACCAGCTGAAGCAGTTGCTGGTGCACCTGATCTGGTGTGACCGCAGGTGCGAACCCCAGGTGGGTTGCCCAGTTCTCGCAGGTGTGGGCCTTTCCCATAGGTGGACTTCTGCCCGCAGGTGCGAGCCCAGGCTCTTGTCCCATTTTCCGCAAGTACGAGCTATTGCTCGCAGGTGCGGTCGTCGAGTCGCAGGTGCGGGAACCTCTGTAGGCAGTAAGGTCTTTAAATGCGGGATTATCTATTTTCACTCCATTTTATTCCACCATAGACGATTTTGAGAGCTTGGAAAAGAGTCCCACGACCTAGCTACTAATAGGTAAGTGAATTCTATCCTTAAGTTAGTTAATGCATGAATTCCTAGTTGAATTTAACTACCTAATTAGTGGAAAATTAAGGAATTGGGTAGTAACCTAGGGCTTTCGAGAATTTAGATAATTACCCGTGAATTGGATATGAAATCATACAAAAATCATATATTAATGGTCCTTAGGTTATAGGTGAGTGTTTTCTTCGAGAATTTTTAGAATCCGAGCATGCGAGCCCGGGGTTGGATTTTGGGATTTCTTCAAGAATGATGGATTTAACTAAGTAGTAGGAGAATTCCATGCTTTGAGTATAATTTGATATATTTACGTAACGTTTGATAAGTTTCAAGTCCTTGGTTGACGAGTTCGGAGTTTCGGGCGCATTTTTGACCCGGGGAGTAGGTTCGACACGAGGTGAGTCTCCTTTCTAACCTTGTAAGAGGGAAATATCCCCCTAGGCGATTTAAATGGCTATGTGATAATCTTTGTGGGGGCTACGTATGCACAAAGTGACGAGAGTTCGTACGTAGCGACTATTATTGTTATGTCCGGGTAGTTAGGCCTACACCATGCCTTATGTTTTCATTGAAATGAACTATATTCTTAATGAATTAATGTTACATGCGGCTTGTTTCCTTGAGATCATGGAATTTGAGAAATTGTAAGGAATTGTTCGCGAAAAGTAATTTATAAAGAATAAATGTGTGGATTGTGTGTGCATGTGACCGCTTCGCAATTTACATTCCGAGAGCGGAGTGTTATTTCCCCCACTCTCATAGGAGCGGGCCGTACGCCACAGCGAGATTGAAAGATATATTATGGTTCGGGCCGTTCGACCCTCGGCAGTGCACATATATGATCATTATGGTGGCTCAGGCCGGTTTTCCTTGTCCTGTATGCGCATGCTAAATTGTTTCGATTATTTTATGGATATTGAATAGTCAAATATTTTAAAGGAATGATAAAAAAGAAGAATAATGAAGTAGTAATGTATATTTACTTCCAATATTTATTTGAATTACTGTTATTTTTAATGTTTACTATTTTTATCATCCTCGTATGTCTGTTACTGATATTATATCTTGTTTAATCACTTTGTTGGATCTTAGTGGGTGTCAAGTCGACCTCTCGTCACTATTTCTTCGAGGTTAGGCGGGATACTCATTGGGTACATATTTGTTTATATACTCATGCTATGCTTCTGTACTTAATTGTACAGGTTCTGAGGCTGGTGCATCTGGTTATCAGACAGGAGCTCGATTCTGATCATAGTTGGACCTGACTTCACGGTGAGCTGGTTCTCTTGACGATCCTCGGCAACACCATGGAGTTTCTTTTTCTTATTTCCCGTCTATTTCTTTCAGACAGTAGGACTGTATATTATATCTTTTGTATATTCTGTTAGTATGCACGTAGGACTTATGACACTAGTTCTTGGCACAGACGTGGTAGTTATTATGGATTTCGGGTCTGTATATGTTGGCTTACGACTCCTTATGACCGCTTTTGATTAAAACTGGCTAATTATCCTTGTCGATTTATGTTTTAAGCTTTAAAAACTGGGTATATGTTGAAATGTTTAATCAAAAAAGAAAGAACCCTTAGTAAAATGAGTGTTGGCTTGCCCGACCCTGCTGTTGGGCGCCCTCACGACCCGAGTTAGGATTTTGGATCATGACAATATGGTATCAAAGCCCTAGGTTCACGTAAGTCTCACGAGTCACGGGAAAACCTAGTAGAGTCTTGCGGCGGTACATAGACGTCTGTACTTATCTTTAGGAGGCTATAGGGTGTTAGGAAAACCTCTCCTTATTTTTATTCTTTCGTGCAGCCGATGGTTTACTGAATCTCATTCTTCTATTCTCTCACAGATGGTGAGGACGCGTGCATCCGATATTCCAGACCCGGGAGGAGCCTCTACCCTCGTTGTTCGAGGCTGTGGTAGAGGCCCGGGAAGGTCATTGGCCCAAGGTAGGGGACGAGGGCTTCCCCGAGCTATTCCAGTTGCACCACTACCAGAGGATCCTACTATAGAGGAGCAGAGTGAGGTGCCCCCAGCAGGTCCTGCTCCAGTGGACTTTATGACAGTTCCAGGCTTCCAGGAGATCATGGGCCATATGATGCAGTTTATGGACACTATGTCCCTGGCTAGTTTATTTCCAGCAGATCCTGCCACATCTCAGGCGGGAGGTGGGCCCAGACTCCTATCGCCCAGGCTGTAGGTCAGGAAGCAGCATTATATCATACCCCGGGTACACTGCCCGTGGGTGGGGTCCAACCCGTAGAAGCAACACCTGAGCCCAGACAAGCTGCGGATGGCGATCCACAGAAGTTATTGGATAGATGGAATCAATTGCACCCTCCAGTCTTCAGGGGTGAGCGAGCGAGGATGCCCAGGATTTAGTTGACAGGTGAAGGGACATGCTGCACAATATGAGGATATTAGAGTCCCATGGAGTGGACTTCACTACCTTCCAGTTAGAGAGCAGAGCTCGCAGATGGTGGCAGTCCTATATTCTCAGGAGCCCAGCAGACTCTCCTCCTATCACTTGGGAGCAGTTCACTAAGATATTTCTAGACAGGTATATCCCACCCTCTGAGAGGGAAGAGCTGCGATATCAGTTTGAGCAGCTGGAGCAGGGACAAATGTTAGTGAAAGATTATGAGGCTAGATTCTCAGAGTTGTCTCACCACGCACTAATGATATTACCTACTGATGAATTGAGAGTGCGAAGATTTGTAGTAGGGCTGCACTCCGGTATTAGGGCCAACATGGCCCGAGAGGTGGAGATGGGGACTCCCTATCAACTGGTGGTCGAGATAGCTCATCGGATTGAGGGTTATTGATCGAGAGGCAGAGAGCAGGGTCAGCAGGAAAAGAGAGCCAGATTCTTCGAGGATTTCAGAGGTGCCCCAATTAGAGGCAGAGGTCAGTTCGGTAGAGGTCTGCCCAACAACCCTCCATATTCAGCACCCCTGCCACCTCCTCGAGGTGTTCCAGCGAGGCCTCATTTCAGCGCCATGCCAGAGTGTTCCTACCGCCCTCCACCCATTCAGAGTTCACCCAATGGTTATTCCAGTTATCCGAGATTCCCTAGTCCCCATTTTAATGCTATGCCAGAGAGTACACATCGCTCTCCGTTCATTCAGGGTTCCTCTTCGGGGAAACAAGCTATGATACCCGGAGGTTGTTATGAGTGTGGGGATCCAAGTCATATGAAGAGGTATTGTCCCAAGTTTCGGGGAAAAGCAGTGCAGCAGGATTATCAGCCTATGGGTCTAGCACCAGCCGCCAGGCCACCTAGAGGTGGGGGACAGGTCGGCAGGGGTCGTCGTAGAGGTGGAGGCTAGTTAGGGGAGGCCAGTCTTCCGGTGCTCCAGCTAGATTCTATGCTATTCCGGCCAGATCAGATGCAGTGGCCTCAGACGCTGTGATCACATGTATTATTACAGTATGTGGTAGAGAGGCATCGGTGTTATTTGATCCAGGATCCACCTATTCCTATGTTTCGATCTTATTTGCTCATTTTTGGATGTTCCTCGTGAGTCCTTGGGTTATCCTATATGTGTGTCCACTCCTGTAGGCGATTCTGTGGTGGTAGACCGGGTTTACCGGTCCTGTATGGTTACATTCTGCGGGTTCGATACTCGAGCGGATCTCTTATTGCTCGACATGGTTGATTTTGAGGTTATTTTAAGCATGGATTGGCTATCTTCTTATCATGCCGTGCTAGATTTTCATGCCAAGACAGTTACTTTAGCCATGCCCGAGTCACCTAGGCTGGAGTGGAGAGGTTCCTCAGTTAGTACATCCATCCAAGTTATTTCATTCATGAAGGCTCGACATATGGTCGAGAAGGGTTGCCTAGCATATCTTGCTTATGTGCGGGACACCACCGCCGAGTTGCCGATGATTGATTCAGTTCCAGTTGTTCGAGAGTTTGCTGATGTATTTCCTTCAGACCTTCCGGGCATGCTTCCGGTTCGTGATATTGATTTCTGCATTGATTTAGATCCAGGCACCCAACCTATATCTATTCCTCCGTACCGTATGGCTCCGAAAGAGTTGAAGGAGTTGAAGGAGAAACTTGAGGAGTTATTGGATAAGGGGTTCATCAGATCGAGTGTATCGCCGTTGGGTGCTCCAGTTATATTCGTGAAGAAGACATGCGGATGTATATTGATTACCGCCAGTTGAACAAGGTCACCATTAAGAACAAGTACCCTTTGCCGCGCATCGTTGATTTGTTTGACCAGTTGCAGGGTGCTCGGGTGTTTTCTAAGATTGATTTGAGATCGGGATATCATCAGTTGAGGATTCGGGCCTCAAATGTTCCAAAGACAGCATTTCACAAGAGGTATGGCCACTATGAGTTCCTGGTAATGTCCTTTGGCTTGACTAATGCCCCAGCAACATTTATGGACTTGATGAACGGGTGTTCAGGCCGTATATTGATTCCTTTTTAATTGTATTCATTGATGACATTTTGATTTACTCACGTAGCCTGGGGGGCACGAGCAGCATTTGAGAGTTGTGCTCCAGACTTTGCGAGAACAGAAACGATATGCTAAGTTCTCCAAGTGTGGGTTCTGGTTGGATTCCATAGCATTCTTGAGGCATGTGGTATCCGGAGAGGGCATCAAGGTTGATCCTCAGAAGATTGAGGCAGTTCAGAGTTGGCCGCGTTCTACTTCAGCTACAGAGATCAGGAGCTTTTTGGGCCTAGCAGGCTATTATCGCCGATTTGTGGAGGGTTCTCTTCTATTGCAACTCCATTGACTAGATTAAATCAGAAGAATGCCCCGTTTCGATGGTCCGACGAGTGTAAGGAGAGATCTCAGAAGCTCAAGGTAGCATTGACCTTAGCACCAGTTCTGGTATTACCTTCCGGTTCGGGGATGTATATAGTGTATTGCGGTGCTTCGCGCATTGGCTTGGGGTGTGTTGATGCAGGAAAGGAGAGTTATTGCTTATGCTTCACACCAGTTGAAGGTTCATGAGAAGAATTACCCTGTGCACGATTTAGAGTTGGCGGCGATTGTTCATGCTATTAAGATTTGGAGGCACTACTTGTATGGGGTGTCCTATGAGGTTGATACAGACCACCGCAGTTTGCAGCAATTGTTTAAGCAGAGGGACCTTAATTTGAGGCAGCGCAGATGGCTTGAGTTGAAGGATTATGATATCACCATTCTTTATCATCCGGGCAAGGCAAACGTGGTAGCAAATGCCTTGAGCAGGAAGGTAGAGAGTATGGGTAGTTTGGCTTACATTGCAGCAGAGGAGAGACCTCTAGCCTTGGACATTCAGTCCTTGGCTAATCGCCTGGTGAGGTTAGACCTTTCAGAGCCTTTCTGAGTTTTAGCACATGTGGTTGCTCAGTCTTCGTTATTGGGAGACATTAAGGCTCGGCAGTTTGATGATCTGTACTTGGCAGAGCCTAGGGAGAAAGTGGTTTAGGGTGGTTCCAAGGAGGTTACTATTGGCGAGGATGGTGTTCTGAGACTTCAGGGTTGTTTATGTGTTCCTAATGTTGATGGCTTGAGAGGGAGAATTCTAGAGGAGGCACACAGTTCTCAGTATTCTGTCCATCCTGGTACTACGAAGATGTATCGTGATTTGAAGCAACATTACTGGTGGAGGCGGATGAAGAAGGACATTGTGGAGTATGTGGCTAGGTGTCTTAATTGCCAGCGGGTTAAGTATGAGCACCAGAGGTCAGGAGGCCTACTTTAGCAGATGCCCATTCCGGAGTGGAAGTGAGAACACATCACTATGGACTTCGTGGTTGGGTTTCCTCGGACTCTGCGGAAGGTTGACGCAGTTTGGGTCATTGTGGATAGATTGACCAAATCGGCGCATTTCATTCCAGTGGCTACTACATATATTTCTGAGAGGTTGGCACATATCTACATTCGGGAGATAGTCCGGTGGCACGGTGTGCTAATGTCCATTATATCAGATCGAGGTCCTCAGTTCACCTCGCACTTTTGGAGAGCATTGCATAGTGAGATGGGTACCTAGATAGACCTCAACACAGCATTTCACCCTCAGACTGATGGCCAGTCGGAGAGTACAGTTCAGGTATTGGAGGACATGCTCAGGGCATGTGTGATTGATTTCGGAGGTCATGGTACCAGTTCTTGCCTTTGACCGAGTTTGCTTACAATAATAGTTATCAGTCCAGCATCGAGAAGGCTCCATTTGAGGCTTTGTATGGTCGGAGATGCCGTTATCCTATCAGGTGGTTTGAGCCTGGTGAGGCTAAGTTATATGGCACCGACCTAGTGAGGGATGCTTTGGAGAGGGTGAAGTTGATTCAGGAGAGGCTCCGCACAACACAGTCCAGACAGAAGAGTTACGCGGATCGGAGGGCGCGTGATGTATCATTTATGGAGAGAGATAAGGTCCTGTTGAAAGTCTCGCCAATGAAGGGTATTATGAGGTTCGGGAAGAAGGGAAAACTGAGCCCAAGGTTCATAGGTCCCTTCGAGGTGTTGAGGAGAGTTGGGGAGGTTGCTTATGAGCTAGATTTCCCTCCCAGTTTGTCAGGAGTTCATCCGGTCTTTCATGTATCCATGCTCCAGAGGTACCATGCCGACATCTCTCATGTGGTTGATTTCAGAACTATTCAGTTGGATGAGAGGTTGGGTTATGAGGAGGAGCCAGTTGCTATTATTGATAGACATGATCGCTAGTTGAGGTCCAAGAGAGTCTCTGCGGTGAAGGTCCGGTGGAGGGGCCAGCCAGTCGAGGAAGCGACCTGGGAGTCCGAGGAGGACATGCGGAGCAGATATCCACACTTATTCAACACTTCAGGTATGATTCTAGACCCGTTCGAGGATGAACATTTGTTTAAGAGGTGGAGAATGTAACTACCTGACCGGTCGTTTTGCGTTATCGGACCCCGTTCCCCTAAATGAAACTTCCCATAGCGGCTTATTGTGATTTATGACTTGCGGGGGCGGGTGGTCCGGGATTCAGAAGTGTTTAGAGCAATATTGGAACACTTGGTTCCTTTAAGTTGGCCTTTAAAGCCAAGTTTGACTTTGGTCAACATTTTGAGTAAACGACCTCAGAATCGAGTTTCGACGATTCCGGTTGCTTCGTATGATGATTTCGGATTTGGGCGTTTGTTCGGATTTTGGATGACCCAGAAGCGTTTCAGTGCCCAATATCGTAATAAGAGTTTCCTTAAGTTCATAAGTGGTTTGGCACGTGTTTTTATGTTATCAAGGTCTGAACAGAATTTAGAGACCGAGAATAGTTCCGTTATGTCCTTTATGACTTGCCTGCAAAATTTGGTGTCATTCCGAGTAGTATAGGTTGGTCCGGTGCATTGTTAGCGAATTTAAGAAACTTAAAGTTCCTAAGTTTGGTTCTAGGGGTTTTGAGGTGTGATTTTGAGTTTTAGCATTGTTATGGGTGTTCCGAAGGCTCGAGCGAGTCCGTATTATGATTTGGGACTTGTTGGTATATTTGGGCAGGGGCTCGGGCGCAAAACGAGGCCAAAAACCAGCTAAAGCAGTTGCTGGTGCACCTGATCTGGTGTGAACGCATGTGCGGTTTCCCAGTCGAAGGGTGCGAGACCGCTCCAACGATCCCAGCCTCGCAGGTGCGACCCCCAGGTGGGTTTCCCAGTTCTCGCAGGTGCGGTACCTTTCCCGCAGGTTTGGACTCCTGCCCGCAGGTGTGAGCCCACGCTCTTGTCCCATTTTTCGCAGGTACGAGCTATTGCTAGCAGGTGAGAGACCGCAGGTGCGGTCGTCGAGTGGAAGGTGCGGGAACCCCTGTAGGAAGTAAGGTCTTTAAATGCGGGATTATCCCATTTTCACTCCATTTTCTTCCACCATAGACGATTTTGACAGGTTGGAAAAGAGTTCCACGACCTAGCTATTAAAAGGTAAGTGAATTTTATCCTAAAGTTAATGCATGAATTCCTAGTTGAATTTAACTACCTAATTCGTGGAAAATTAAGGAAATGGGTAGTAACCTAGGGCTTTCGAGAATTTAGAGAATTACTCGTGAATTGGCTATGAAATCATACAAAAATCATATATTTATGATCCTTAGGTTATGGGTGAGTGTTTCCTTGGAGAATTTTTGGGATCCGAGCATGCGGGCCCGGGGTTGGATTTTGGGATTTCTTCAAGAATGATGAATTTGACTAAGTAGTAGGAGAATTCCATGCTTTGAGTCTAATTTGATCTATTTACGTAACGTTTGATTAGTTTCGAGTCCTTGGGTGACGAGTTCGGAGTTTCGGGCGCATTCTTGACCCGGGAAGTAGGTTCAACACGAGGTGAGTCTCCTTTCTAACCTTGTAAGAGGGAACTGTCCCCCTAGGTGATTTAAATGGATATGTGCTAATGTTTGTTGGGGTTACGTATGCACAAAGTGACGAGAGTCCGCATGTAGCGACTATTATTGTTATATCCGGGTAGTTAGGCCTACACCATGCCTTATGTTTTTCCTTGAAATGAACTATATGCTTAATGAATTAGTGTTACATGCGGCTTGTTTCCCTGAGATCATGTAATTTGAGAAATTGTAAGGAATTGTTCACGAAAAGTAATTTATAAAGAATAAATGTGTGGATTGTGTGTGCATGTGATTGATTCACAATTTACATTCCGCGAGCGGAGTGTTATTTCCCCCACTCTCATGGGAGCGGGCCGTACGCCATGATGATATTGAAAGATATATTATGGTTCGGGCCGTTCGACCCTCGGCAGTGCACATATATGATCATTATGATGGCTCATGCCGGTTGTTCTTATCCTGTATGCGCATGCTAAATTGTTAATGTTTCTTTTATGGATATTGAGTGGTCAGATATTTTAAAGGAAAGAAAAAAAAAGAAGAATAATGAAGTAGTAATTGTATATTTACTTCCAATATTTATTTGAATTACTGTTATTTTTAATGTTTACTGTCTTTATCATCCTCGTATGTCTGTTACTGATATTATATCTTGTTTAATCACTTTGTTGGACCTTAGTGAGTGTCAAGTCGACCTTTCGTCACTACTTCTTCGAGGTTAGGCGGGATACTCACTGGGTACATATTTGTTTATGTACTCATGCTACGCTTCTGTACTTAATTGTACAGGTTCTAAGGCTGGTGCATCTGGTTATTAGACCGGAGCTCGATTCTGATCATAGTTGGACCTGACTTTATGGTGAGCTGCTTTTCCTGATGATCCTCGGCAGCACCATGGAGTTTCTTTTGCTTATTTCCCGTCTATTTCTTTCAGACAGTAGGACTGTATATTATATCTTTTGTATATTCTGTTAGTATGCACGTAGGACTTATGACACTAGTTCCTGGCACACACGTGGTAGTTATTATGGATTTCGGGTTTGTATATATTGGCTCACGCCTCCATATGACCGCTTTTGATTAAAACTGGCTAATTATCCTTGCCGATTTATGTTTTAAACCTTAAAAAACTTGGTATATGTTGAAATATTTAATCAAACAAGAAAGAACCCTTAGTAAAATGAGTGTTGGCTTGCCCGACCCCACTGTTCGACGCCCTCACGACCTGAGTTAGGATTTTGGGTCGTGAAAATTGCGCTATGATTTTAATTGGGCTGGGGGTAATATTTTGGGCCAGGTCCGAAATTAAGACAAATTAAAAGAGGCTGTTTCTTAAATACCCTATTAATTTGATAAAATAATTTATAAAATAGCTAATAAATGATAAAAACTGCTATTGATGTATAAAAAAATGATTTAAAATAATTACTTAATATTATAAAAACACAAAAATGTCATTTTCTTGTGAAACAAGGTAATTATGTACACATGGGCTATTATTGCAAAGTTATTGCAATTATAACCCTAAAATGTGGATATGGTTATTCATGAAATAATTAAAGCTTTGTATAAATATAAATGATAAATTAAGCAATAAAATTATCATAAAACCATTTGTGATGTAATTAGTAATTGTTTATATGATAAAAATATTGGGATAAATTGATAAAAATCCTTAAAAAATGCAGAGATTATGAAAAAATATTAATTGATGCTCATGCATTATTTTGAAGATATATATGCATTTTAAAATAATATAGGGAAAAATTGGGTATCAACAGTAAATATCCAATGAACTAGATTAAATAAGTTTGATTTATGCAACTAACAGAAACGACAATTGAAATTAGGAAACACTGCCTAAAACATAACTTAACGAACATTGGTAAGCCATAGAACAACAATTAATATCAACTTAAACAAACAACTAACTAAATGACGATTCAACGACACTAAGATCAATACGGTCGATGACAAATTAATAAACAACTAGGCTAAATAGAGACGACTAATCATCAATCAGACTATCAATAAAAAAGAAAAAACAAAAACCAGAAAATAAGAACAAAATTCAGAAACTAAAAGAAAAATAAAAAGAGTTAGGGGTTTTACCAAACGAACCAAGTCGACTCTCCTCAAATCTCAAGGGTGATGCAAACCGCAACAAATCGACCGCCAGAGCACTATTTTCTCAATGACATATGCTGGAAAAGACAAATACCGGCATTATCATGGTTAATTCCAAATCATGGAGAAGAAAAAATGGTGATGTGGGGTCATGCTTATGCATATAAGAAGAGTTAAAGGGGTTGTTTGGGTGGTGGAGCAGCGGTGTGGTTGTGGCAGTAGGAGTGGTCATAGTAGTAGGGTGGTCGGCCCGGAGTTCGGCCATATTCTGGAGGGGTTTGAAGGTTTTGGGGCGTGGAATGGAGAAGAGGAGAATGAGAGGAGGCCGGTGGTGTGATTTTTGTCGGGTTTGGAGGTGGTAGACGATGACTAAGGTTTCGCCCAAGGCTAAATCTATGAATTTGGTTGGGGGGGGGGGTTGAAAGTTTTGAGGTTTGGAATAAAAAAAGGAGAGTGAGGGGAGAAGAATGGTGTAAATTTTGTGGTGTTTGGATGGAGGCCGGACGGTGGTGGCAATTTCTGGCCGGCAGAGAGGTGCGGCAGATCATTGGTCTTGAAGAAGAGAGGAGAGAGTGAGAAGAGAGAGGCAGAAGAGGGGAAATAAGGGGGAAATGGCTCATTCTTGATTGCTTCATTTCTCGATCAGAATTTGGGTAAGTTAAACTTGAGAAGCTGGGTTGCTGGCACATTATCAAAGCTAACTCCAACTATCTTATGATCGAACGACTTATTTCTTCTGATGAGAAACTGAAAATGCAAGCTTTAATCGTCACCTGTGCTATACGACGTGGCCTGCAAAGCCATCAAAGACGAACAAAATTTTTCTGCCCCAGTTTAGACTAGGAATTTTTTTTGAGTTATCAGAGAAAGCTATAAACTATCTAATTTATTGAAAGGCAGACATATACAATAGTATAAATGTCAAGATCCAAAATCCATTAAAGGTTGTGATGGAACTGAAAACCACTGTCAGGCAAGCCAACACTAAATAGTTAATCAAATTCTCATTTTTGTGTTTCTGAAAACACAAATTTCCTTCAATTTAACTAGCAACAAATGAACTTTAAGGAATAATATTAACGTTTTCCAATTTGAATACTAAATATCCCATAAGCATCCCAGAACCCGGTGTCACAAGTGCATGAGCATTTATTAGGGAGTAAAATAAAATACAATAACTGTCCGGAATACAAATTTGGACAGAAAAGAAGATACAAGTACTCTGAAGGAGACTCTGCTGACTGCGGATCGTCTCATAAGATGCAGCTCACCTAAGTCCCCGTATCGACCACGTTGCTGCGCCCACAAGGCCACTTTCCATACATGTACCTGTACAATAAAACGTACAGTAAGTGTACTATGAGTACGAAAACAATGCGTACCCATTAAGTATCCCGTCTAACCTCGAAGAAGTATTGATGAGAGGTCGACTCCGATACTTACTAGTGGTCCAGTAATATGAAAATATGAACTTCTAATTAAGCATGATATAAAACATAAGACTCAGAACAAGAAATAACTGGACAAGCCTCCCCATAATTAAGAGTTTAAATCGCTTCCGTCCTTTAAAACATGTAATCACACAAACAATGAGTTTATACGAATTACAAAAGGGACTTCCAGTCCTATTATCACATACAAATACCACCGAGGACAGTCGTCCCGATCCAACAGAAATGTAAACTGTGCACTGCCGAGGGTCGAAAGGCGTGAACCATAGATGCATCTATTACCCCACTCACGAATCATACATGTGATGAGGTCAAAATATAAAGTTCATGAGATTACCTTGCTCGCAAATCATTCATGCGACGTGGTCAAATATAAATTTAAAGAATTACCCCGCTCGCGAATTATACATGCGACATGATCAAATATAAAATTCATAAGTTATTATAATATTCTTCCATTCTCTTCAACATACTAAATTTCAATGAAAACTTTTGATATCCCAATTTTCCTCAATTTCAACTCCTTTTCAAAACATTTAATAAGCAAACTCAATCCCTCTCCTTCTGTAATGACCAGGCCGATTGTTTTGAAAATTTAAGCTTTGTTCGGTGGCATAAGGTCTTGAAAAAACTTCATACTGTGTATATCAACATGCGTGCATGGTTGGATTCAGTTATCGGATGATTCAGAGTCGATTTGGAAGAAGGATCGTAGTTTTGGAAGTTTAAGCGGTCAAATTTGACCGACATTTGACTTTTTGTGTAAACGGATTTGGAATAAGTTTTGGATAATGTCAATAGCTTCGTATGGTGATTTTGAGTTTAGGCTTGCATCCGAATTTTTATTTGGAGGTCTGTAGAGTAATTTGAGGCATTTCTGCGAAAGTGGAACTTGGGAAAAATGGAGAAGTTTAACCCACAATTGACTCTTTGAGACTTGTCTGCAAACTTTGGCGTCATTCTGAGTTGAATTGATAGGTTTCAGCATGAGTTTTAGAAGTTGGAAGATTCGAAAGATCATAAGCTCGATTCTTGGTGAGACTAGTAGTTTTGTCATTTTTTGATGTGATTTGAGACCCCAAGCGAGTCCGAGTTAGGTTTTAGAACTTGTTGTTTAGACGGGGTTCTGAGAGCCTCAGGTGTGCTCAGGGTGGGCTACGAGTCATTTTTCCCTATTTTTGAACTGATGGTTCTGGTGTTTGATTTTCTTCATCGCGATCGCAATTCTCCTTTCGCGATCGCGATGCATCTCTTCTGATCACCTCAATTTCCTTCTACGCGTAATATTCCTCGCGATCGCGTAGCTATGTACTTTTCCCTCTTCACGTTCGCCTCTTCTTTTCTGCGTTTACGTAGTAAAAACCATGCCTTGAGCACTGGTACTCGTTACTCTTCGCGTTTGCATGACCTTCTTTGCGATCGCAGAAGCCTGTCTATCCCTTATACGTGATCGCATAAGCCCGTTCGTGATCGCTAGCATATTTTGGGCCAGTAGCTATTTTCTTCTACGCTATCACATCACTTCTCTCGCGATCGCGATGAACAAATACCTGGGCAGGTAGAATATATTCTCAAATCGAGGGTTATACCATTTTATCACATCTTGACTTGTATAGCTAGGTTTTGGGCGATTCTTGGTGGGTTTTTCAAGAAATTCGATTGGGTAAGTTATTTTCACTTAGAATTACATATATTCCATGATTTAATCTTTGTTTTTATCATTTAAATTGTGTTTTAGTTGGGGAAGATGTTGGTTTTCTAAGAAAATTTTTAAAATGAAAAATCATGATTTGAGGGACGAAATGGTATCGGAATTTGGAAATTTTTGTATGGTTGAACTCATATTGGAATGGATGTTTGGGTTTTGTAAAAATTGTCGGGTTCCGAGGTGCGGGTCCGGGGGGCCGAGTGTTGGGTCTATTTTTGGATTTTTTTAAAGATTTAGACTTTATGATCCGGAATAGTTTTCTTATGTGTTTTGTTTATGTTTCGAAATCATTTTGGTTATATTGAGCCGTCTGGAGGTCTTTTCACCCGGGAATTTCAATTTTAGAGTATCGGTTTCTCGTCTTTGAGGTAAGTATATTTCCTAATCTTGTGTGGGGGATACTACCCCTTAGGATTTGAGTTTTCTATGTTGATTGTAATCCGTGTATGCGAGGTGACGAGTGCGTGCTCGGACTTATTTGTGAAAATTTGGCCCTTTAGGACTTTTAGGTCCTTATACTCATTGAGTATGGATTTTTTCTTGACATGATTGAGTTCCTAATTTCTAGTTTCATCTTTACTTGCCTAAGTTAGAACTTCTTGCTTTTTGATTCACTCTTATTGCCTATTTGACTCCAAATTGACTAAACGTAAGATTTCCTCACTTTTACTATCATGCTATTTCTTCATAACTGCTTATCTCTATTTGTAATTTTCATCACCACCCTATAGTTGTTTAGTCTTAATTAAAGTTATGGTTACCTTCCTGCTGCTTACCCTTAAGTGAAATTGTTGAATATCCTCGAAATTTTCTCAACCTTAAAGGTAGTTTAGCTATCTTATATCTTAGTTGACTTGCCCTTATTTGGAATTTCTGGATTAGTGTTAAGTTCTAGTTGTCGAATCGTGCAATTTGGGTACGACTGTTACATGCCATTTTCTTCCTTGTTGAATTGTCCTTATTATGCCTAGTATTCTTTGTTGTGCTTATTCCTTGTGAACTAGCCTTGCCTTTCTTGTGATCGAAGGTTCTTGAGTTGATGTATTTACCGTATCTTGTAGTATTGCCATTGTTGTTGTTGTACTTGTTGTGGTTATTGTGATGCATGAGGTTTCTGCCATGCCGTGTTTTCTATTGATATTGCACAAGCGGTGTGACAAGGCAGGATATATATATATATATATATATATATATATATATATATATATGTGTGTGTGTGTGTGTGTGTGTGTGTGTGTGTGTGTGTGTGGTTTGCGCGCATGTGGAAAGACAAGGTGGGAGCATTGTTGTGCGTGTGTGGCAAGAAAAGGCGGGCATTCATTTTACTATTGCACACGTGGCGAGACAAGGTGGGTTGTGTCAGGGGTTGTTTGTGATACTTGTGTTTGCTTGAGGGCATTCTTTGTTTGTTGACATTCTGTAATGGTACACTTAATGTGTGAGTTTATTCGTGTGGAAATTGTGAGAAAATAATGTACGTGTTTCCCCTTTTCTTTCCTTATGCTTATTGACACTTGAATCATGTTAGGACACTTGCACAAGCATACACGCAGTAAAGTACAATTATCGGATTAAGGATTTCTTCTTGTTGTCGAGTATAAATACTCTTGTTGTACTTACCATATGTGTGGGAATGACCCCAATTGGCACGTGAGTCATTCATGTAGTTATTACTTGAAATGAGGGCACAAGATGTCGATGTTAGGGTTCAGATACTAGGACCCATGAGTAGTGAATTGTCCGAGGTTCAGTACCTCGTGGAGATGACTAAGAACTTGATGTAAAATTAGTTGAATTGTTGAGTCATTACTTGTCCTTGTTGTATATTTACATTTTGAAATTAGTTGTGTTCCATTTACCCTTCCATGTTATTTTTACGATTTTTTAGCTGTTACTTGTTATTCCTTTCCTTATTGAATCTACTGTATTGTTAGTTGTATTGTGAAGACCTTATGTAAATATCATAAGCCGTTGTCCTATATTTATACTTTTTCATCTCTTAGACCAGTGGGTGTCTTGACTAGTTCTCGTCACTACTTCACCGAGGTTAGTCTTGGTACTTACTGGGCACCGCTGTGATGTGCTCATACTACACTTCTGTACATTTTTGAGCAGATTCCAGGTTTTGCGTAGCCGGCCGATCGATAGTTAGCAGCGCAGTTAATATGTGGAGACTCAAGGTAAAACCACTACAGCGTTCGCAGGTTTCAGATTCACCGTCGTATTTTTGTTCATACACTATTGTACTTATTTCTGAACAATGGTATTTAGGAGTTATAGTGTAAACTTCTATAAAGCTTATGACTTGTACTACCAGGTTTTGGGAATATGTTCATTGTATAAAGAATTTTTTCAGAAAATATTAAATTTTATTTATTATTGTTGCTATTCCATAATTGTTAGGCTCACCTAGTCCTTAAGACTAGCTGCCATCACGATACCCAACAGAGGAGAAATTTGGGTCGTGCAACTTCTCAAGGGAAACAATAAACATAAATCAATAACAATATCCACAAGGCATGATGTAAGTCTAACACTACCTGGACATAAACATGAATAGTAGCTATGTATGGACTCTCGTCACTTCGCGCGTACGTAGCCCCCCCACAAACAACAAAACATATTAATTAAGTTCACCTATGGGGTAAATTACCTCTTACAAGGTTAGAAAGGAGACTTACCTTGCTCCGAAGTTCCATAGCCGGTTCCCAAGCCTTTCAAACAACTCGACCGATGCCCAACACTCCAAAACTCGTTTTCGCTTTATTAACATTCACAAGCTTTTAATCCTCCTCCGATATCGTAACATTGAGTAAAATTCTCATACGCCACCAATAAATTGATATCTATAGTTACAATCTCAATTACAATTAAAATATGACTCAAACATATTTATCAATATCCATTTATGGCTCACAAGTTGCCAACAAGCCTCCAGCTCAAATCGTCTAATAGGTTCACTTACTAGCACATTCAACTCCACTCGTATCATTAATACCCATTTGAAGTCATCAATGATATTACATTAATTCTATGACACCGCCAAATTACTATTCATCTTCTTCCTTAACCAACATTTTCAAAATATTCAATTTGGTGATTATTAGTTGAACACTTCCAACTAAGCTAGAAAATGATTCCATAGGTTCATTGCACCCTTTAATTCCATTTCTAAAAACACTATTTATCTCTCCTTTATTTTCTCAAGAACATTATTCATGCCATGAACTAGGGTTTATGAAATCAATTATCCAACCATAACAACTTGAGCAAATATTAGAATTACTCTCACCAACTCATAAGAAATGAGCTTGAAGCATTAGTATTACCTTCCTGAAGCTTTTCTTTAAAAATCCAATGTTTGGGAAATTTGGTGTTCTTGAACAACTTGAAAGATTTCTAGGGATTTCAAAGATCGAATGATGTTAATACTAGTGTTAATAGGATATTATTAACTTAAATATCCAAAACAAACTCACCTTGTATTCTTGAGTAGTTCCCAAGGTCGAATCCACCATGAAAGAACCAATCCCTAGCTCAAGAAAATGCCCAAAAATTGCTGCTGCTCGTGACTGCCTTAAGGCACATGTGCTTAAGCAAGTTGTACCTTGCGTCGTGTAGGTTGTACCTCGTATTACAAGGTTTTTCCTGTTGGATACCTTTTACTAAAACGTCCATAACTCCTTGTAGAAATATCCAAATGATGAACGGTTTGAAGAGTTAGAAATTAGAATCTAAGATCTTTCATTTGTTAGGTTTTCCACCATATAAATCCTTATATATATTTCGAGATATAGGCTTTCAAATTCGGCTCCATGCATCATAAATTTCTGGCAAAATTGCTTTACCAGCCTTCATTCAATCGATCATAACTTTCTGTAAAAATGTCCAAATGATGAATAGTTTAATTTTATGGAAACTAAAATCAAAGTGATACAACTTTCATGTTTTGATAATTTTCATATTCCTTATATATTTCGATATATAAGCTTCAAAAGTCAGCTCTGCGATTGCACCAGTTGTTGTCTAAAAACAGCTTTTTGCAGCAGAAAAGTTTTTCAGCAGCTCCTTTGTCCGAAATCCACCCGAGGCCCTCAAGACCTTAACTAATTAGACCAATATTTCCCAAAACACAAAATGAACTTAGTCGAGGCTTTAAATCACGTCAAACAACGGTGAAATTACGAATCACGCATCGAATCAAATTATGAGTTTTCAAATCTTTCAACTTCTATATTTTGTGCCGAAATGTATCAAATCAATCTGGAATGACTTTAAAATTTTCACACGAGTCATAAATGACATAATTTTTCTGTTCCAATTTTCAGAATCGGATTCCGACCCCGATTTTAAAAATCAACTCTCGGTCAAAATTTTCAAAAAATTTCTATTTTCCAACTTTCACCAAAATGTGCCGAATAGTCCTACGGACTTCCATATCCAAATCTAAATATGCGCCTAAGTCCGAAATCACCATACCAAACTATTGAAATCATCAAAGTTCCATTTCGGGGTCGTTTGCTAAAAATCAACCCTTAGTCAGATTCTTCCAACTTAAAGCTTCCGAAATGAGAAGTCTCTTTCCAAATCCACTATGAACTTCCCAAATTTCAATTCCGACCATGCATACAAGTCATAATACCTGAAGTGAAACTTCTCATGGCCTCAAACCACTTAACGACGCATTAGAGCTCAAAATGATCGGTCAGATCGTTACAAGAAACTAACTAAAAGAGATAAAATTTGTAACGAGGGATTGTGTACCCTACGTTACCAAGAAGCTATGCAAACCAGGGAGTTGTACCTTGGGTTTCCAAAAGGGAAAGCACTTAAGGAATAGAACCTTGTATTACTTGAAGGAAAACATAGCCAGGCCCAGTATTACTAGGGAATATATGTAACTAGGGGTTGATGCCCTGTATCATTAGGAATGAATGTAACCAGAAATAAAAAGTAACCAGGGGTTGGCGCCCTGTATCCTTATGAAGGAATGTAACCAGGGGTTGGTACCCTATATTACTGAAAGGAGTGTAACAAGGGGTTGGTACTCTTTATTACTTAAAGGAATGTAACCAGGGGTTGGTACCCTATATTACTGAAAGGAGTATAACCAGGGGTTGGCACCCTGTAGTACTGAGAAGTAATGTAACCAGAGATCCTGTGTTATTGAAAGGAGTGTAACCAGGGGTTGGCACCCTGTATTACTGAAAGGAGTGTAACCGGGGGTTGGTACCCTGTATTATTGGAAATGAATGTAACCAGTGGTACCCTGTATTATTGAGAAGGAATGTAATCGGGGGTCGGTACCCTGTATTACTGAAAGAAATGTAACCAGGGGTTGGTACCCTGTATTACTAAAGATGAATGTAACCAGGGGTTGGTACCCTATATTACTGAAAGGAGTGTAACCAGGGGTTGGCACCTTGGATTACTGAAAGGAATGTAACCAGGGGTTGGTACCCTGTATTACTGATAAAGTGCTGAATCCCTCTAGGCGTGAAGGTTCTACCTGAGTTAAATTATGTAACACAACATGAGCGAAGATTACTTTTACCCAGAACTATGAGCTGGATCCCCCTAGGAGAAACAGTTCTACCTGAGTTAAGCTACACAAAACAACCTGAGCGAAGAGTACTTCTACCAGGAACTATAAGTTTGACCCCCCCTAGGTGAAATGGCTCTAGCCGAGTTAAGTTACGTAAAATAATCTGAGCGAAGAGTACTTCTACTCGGAACAATGAGCTGGATCCCCCTAGGCGAAATGGTTCTACCTGAGTTAAGCTACATAATATAACTTGAGCGAAGAGTACTTCTATCCGGAACTATGAGCTGGATCCCTCTAGGAGAAAAAGGTTCTACCTGAGTTAAGCTATGTAAAACACCCCGAGCGAAGAATACTTCTACTCGGTACTATGAGTTGGATCTCCCTAGGAGAAATAGTTCTACCTAAGTTAAGCTACATAAAACACCCTGAGTGAAGAGTTCTCTACCCGAAACTATGAGCTGGCTCCCCCTAGGCGAAATTGCTCTACCTGAGTTAAGTTACGTAAAAAAACCTAAGCGAAAAGTAGTTCTGCCGGAAACTATGAGCTGGATCCCTCTAGGCGAAAATATTCTACTTGAGTTAAGATTCGAAAATGGGAGGTGTGAACAGTAGTGATGCATCTGAAAATAAAAGAAAATGGAGATTTTAAGGATCTTATGTTTGGTGACATTCATCCTTTGAGAATATCCATTCTGCACTTCTTTGTTCACGCTTCAAACGAAGAAAAATTTGTGAGTTTTCAAAGTGGTGGTCGGTTTGTGGTCTTGAGCCCTGTTATAGTTTGAATTCATGGCCACTCCGCTGTTGAAGAACTAATTCTATTAGTGTGGTACCGAGGTGCTCGGATACTCTGTATTTCATTCTAAAGACCTCATTTTTCCGACGTTGCCCCTGACTGTTTCATACCTGGATGTCCATAGTACCACTAATCCTTGTCCCTAAAGCAAGGAAATTTTCCTTTAAAATCAAATTTAGTTGTCTTGCGCCCAGTACTAGTTTGTGTCTGTAGTGCTTATCCACTTTTCCCATGAACCAAGTCTTGCTTAGGCGACCCTTTCAATTTCTTTGAGACACTTTGTTCGGCTTATCAAAAGAGATCACAGATGGATCCGTGCCTTTGTCAATGCCGTATATGCCCCAAATTGTGCTCGGTATTATGGGAAAATTGTAGCCAGTTTTGCAGCCATTTCTTGCTTCGTTTTTGATGCAATATAGACTAAAAGGGACTCAAAGGAAAATTATGGGAAAAAAGAGAGCAATTGAAAGTAAAAAAGGAATTGTGTCTAAATAAAAGGTGTCCCTTTCAGGGAGAGGAATAGGGAGACTTATCTGGAGGTCTATGCCGACTTCAATGAAACATGATATGCATTTTGGACTGGACTCTTGATCCGTCTGATCTGTCTAATTCTCAAAATCCATCGCAAACGTTCATCTTGAATCTGTGTTGGTTGTGATCATGCTGGAGTATCGAAGACCCTCATTCGGCTAGTAGCGCCCTTTGCGGGTTTTCGCTAACTGACCTCTCTCATTTATCTACTCACTATCGCCTTATGGTTCCCATCTGGATTTTCACTAATAAGACTCTCTCATTTCTCTGCTTACTATCGCCTTACAATGCCCATACGGGTTTTCACTGATAAGACTCTCTCATTTCTCTCTTTATTTTTTTGACTAAGATATTGGATGCGGAAGGTTTCCCAACGCCCTTGACATGGTGACTTCAAACAATCTCAAATATCGATCAAAAGTTCCTAACAAGGAAAAGGCGAAAAGAACGTTGAACTGAATTACAACTTTTGGAACCATTTTTTACAGGAAAACCCGTAAAATAAAACAAACTTCTCCTGCAGTTTTGGAGTATGGAATATGGATTTTTTGTTGTAATGGGACCAAACCCCGGGCAAGGCTACCTACGTATCCTTTCGGAATCAGGTCGGACGTAGTTCAATGACTCAGAAGATTTGTTGTTTCATTGATTTTTTTTCTTTTCATTTTTTCTTTTTTTTGTTTTGTTTTTGTTTTTATAAGTACACAAGTTCCAAAATGAGGGGAAAAAAGAAGACAAATACGACTCAAAGGGTTAACAAAAGTGTGACACATATTTGGGATAGTGAGCAATGATAGCCTTCGTCATCTCGATCTGAGAAAATCATGCGTGAAAGTTCCATAGTGGGTATATAAAACATAATATCTTTTGACTGCATCTGCATTAGTAGTCATGTCTTGTACCCGTCCTTCTTCATCTACCAAGTGCAAGGCCCCTTTTGGTAACACTTTCTTGATGATGTAGGAGCATTGCTAGTTCGGGACGAACTTTCCTTTAGCTTCTATTTAGTGTGGAAGAATGCATTTCAAAATGATTTGGCCTACCTCAAAGTTCCTTGGACGCACTTTCTTGTTGTAAGCCCGTGCCATTCTTTGCTGGTATAATTGGCTGAAACATACTGCTTCTAGCTATTTGTCATCAATCAGCATCAGTTGTTCCAAACGGGTTATTACCCCTTCTGTATCTTCAATCTACGATTCCACAATGATTTGAAGAGAGGAAACTTTGACTTCAGCCGGTATTACAGCTTCCGTTCCACATACCAGCAGATAAGGAGTTGCACCAACAGATGTGCGAGCAGTCATGCGGTATCCCAAAAGAGCAAAAGGCAACTTTTCATGCCATTGTTTGGAACCTTGGATCATCTTCTTAAGAATCTTCTTAATGTTCTTGTTCACCTCTTCAATGGCTCCATTGGCTTTTGGCCAGTAAGGGGTAGAATGGCGATGCACAATTTTAAATTGCTCGCATACCTTCTTCATCAAATGACTATTTAGATTGGCTGCATTGTCATTGATAATGGTCTTTGGGATACAAAAGTGACAGATGATGTTGGAATGAACAAAGTCTACCACTGATTTCTTGGTGACTGCTTTGAAAGTGACGGCCTCCACCCACTTGGTGAAGTAATCAATTGCAACCAAAATGAATCTATTCCCATTTGAAGCCTTTGTCTCTATTTCCCCAATAGCATCCATTCCCTAAGCAATGGAAGGCCAAGGAGAGGACATGGGATGCAACTCCGAAGGTGGCGACTGAATCAGGTCACCATGAATCTGGCATTGGGGATACTTGCAAATAAAACTGAAGCAATCTCGCTCCATAGTAAGCCAATAATACCCTGCCTGTAGAATCTTCTTCGCCAAGACATATACATTCATGTGAGGTCCGCATACCCCCAAATTCACTTCACTATCCGCTCAGCTTCTGTGGCATTTATGCATCTCAATAAGTTGAAATCTGGGGTCCTTTTTTAAAAAATTTCCCCATTCAGGAAGAAACCACTGGCGAGCCGCCTTATAGTTCTTTTTGATCTCCCTTGGCATGCTCTGGGTATTCCCTTGTTTTTAGGAATCATTTTATGTCCTGATACGATGGTTCACCATTTGGTTCTGTCTCAATAGTATTGCAGTAATCATGTTGATTCCAAACTTGGATTTCCAATGGATCAATATGAGTGTTGCCTAGATAAGGGAGCATCGAGTCTAAGGTAGCCAAGGCATCGACTAGCTCGTTCTGAAATTTTGGAATGTAACTGAACTCTATGGATTTGAATCTTTTGCTCAGGTCCCGCACATATTGTCTATATGGAATAAGCTTGAAGTCTCGAGTCTTCCATTCACCTTGGGCTTGTCGGATAGGCAAGTTAGAATATCCCATAACCAATAGTTCATGCACATACAGACCGAGGGCCATTTTTAGGCCTATGATACAAGCCTCGTATTCTGCCATATTATTAGTACAGAAGAATCGTAGTCGTGTCGTTGCAGGGTATTTTTGTCCAATAGGTGAGATAAGTATTTCCCCGATCCCAACTTCTTTGATATTGACAGCCCCATCAAATATTTTTCATACATGATTGTCGTCCGAAACTACTTTCTCTATTGAGTTGACCTCTTCGTCTGGGATGTATGTGTTCAACGACTCATAATCATCATTGACTGGATTCTCTACTAAATGATCTGCCAAAGCCCGTGCTTTAATTACGGTGCGAGTGACATAGACGATGTCAAATTCTGTGAGCAGAATTTGCCATTTTGCGAGCCTGCCAGTGGGCATTAGCTTTTGCAAGATGTATTTCAAAGGATCTATTCTGGATATGAGGTAAGTAGTGTAGGCCATGAGATAATGCCTCAGCTTCTGAGTGACCCAAGTCAAGGCACAACATGTCCTTTCTAAAAGGGATACTTAACCTCGTAATTGGTGAACTTGTTGCTCAAATAATAGATTGCCTGCTCCTTTTGTCCTGTCGCATCATGTTTCTCCAGAACGCATCCAAAGGAATTGTCCTTCACCGATAGATGTAAAAACAAATACCTACCAGGTTCTGGTTGGACCAGTATAGGGGGCTTTGACAAATAATCTTTGATATTGTCAAAAGCTTTTTGGCAATCGTCCGTCCACTTGATAGAAACATCCTTTTTCAGTACCTTAAAGATGGGTTCGCACGTGATTATGAGCTGGGAAATGAACCTACTGATGTAGTTCAATCTCCCGAGCAAACTAATGACTTCAATTTTGTTCTTCTGGGGTGGCATATCTCAAATGGACTTTATCTTAGAGGGATCCAATTTGATGCCTCTCCGAATGACTATAAAATCTAGGAGCTTCCCAGACGAAACCCCAAATGCACACTTGGCTGGATTGAGCTTAAGGTCATACCTTCGCAGCCGTTCGAAGAACTTTTTCAAATCACGCACATGATCAACCCATGTCTTTGACTTTATGATGACATCGTCGATATATACTTCAATCTCTTTGTGCATCATGTCGTAAAAAATAATGGTCAGGGACCTCATGTAACTTGCCCCTACGTTCTTCAAACAGAATGGCATGACCCTGTAACAATAAGTACCCCATGGAGTGGTGAAAGCGGTCTTTTCAGAATCATCCTCATCCATTAGGATTTGATGGTACCCATCATAGAAATCCACAAACGATTTTATCTCATGCTTTGTGCAATTATCTACAAGAAAGTGGATGTTTGGAAAGGAAATTATCCTTTCAACTGGCTTTGTTCAGGTCCTTGTAGTAAACACAGACTCTGGTTTTTCCATCCTTCTTTGGCACATGCACAATATTTTCCACCTAGGTGGTGTATCAGATAGCTCTGACTACATTGGCTCTCAGTTGCTTCATTATTTTCTCTTTGATTTTATCATTCATGTCTGTTTTAAATTTTCGTTGCTTTTGTTGGACTGGTGGAAAATCAGGGTACGTGGGAAGCTTATGAACCACTAGATCAACATTTAAACCCGTCATATCATCATAAGACCAAGCAAACACATCTTTGTATTCATATAAAAGTTGAGTCAAGGCATCTCTGGTTTTTTGTTCAGTGTGAATGCTTATCTTTTGTTCTCTAACTTCTTCATGACTTCCGATATTAATGGGCTCAGTTTCATTGAGGTTCATCTTAGGCTTGTTTTCAAATTGTTCCAACTCATTGTTATTTCCTCAACGACCTTATCTTCATCATATTCAACCTCTTGATGCATTATTTTGAAAAACATCTTTTTAAGATCTGAACGTGAATTCCGCACGCATGTCAAGTTATTAAAGCTGGTATTAACAAAACTGAAATGGAAACAAAATGACAGGAATTAGGAAGAGGAAAAAATACAAAATTTAATACGAAATTGAACTGCATTTCATTGAATTTGAAAGTATAGAAGGGTTAACATCAAAACAAAACAATCATACTGAGATGTTTGGATTACAACCCTGAAAGTAACCCAAAATAAAAAAAGAAGTTGCAAAAGCAAACTACCAAGACCCCTTCCTTGTGTGTGTGTATGTGGGGGGGGGGGATTTTCTTCCCAGTTATTGAGCATGGTGTCTGGGCCAATTTGTCACATATCGGCATGACTAATGCCTTTACCAGCTTGGATCATATTCACTTCAGAAAACATCTGGCCGAGGCCATGGAAAATTTCATCAATGTTTGCCTGCGCCAAGGAATTTTGACCCTCTTGGAGTCGTGGCTTGACAAAAGTGTAGAAAATGTGAGGGATAGGTTGCTACAAGACCCACCCATATTTTTTTGCGGTGCTTGGATTTGTCTTTTTCTGCTTGTGTTGGCTTGAAGCCTAAGCCAAAAGTACCCTTGTTACCTAACGGAGAAATGGGCTCCGAAATTCCTTGCAAAGATGACCGCAAGTTTTTTCCTGGATTATAATCTTGTCTCAACATAAGTGTAGCCACCATTACAGATGTGGCGGAGAGACGAGGATGCACGATGGGATTTCCCTTCCTCAACATGGTCCATAACAACCACTTCGAAAGCCTGATAGACAATGGATTCACATCCTTCCTTGGACTCAATACACGTGATTAACAGGTCTTTACAAATAGATGACTCACCTTCTCCCTGAACAATAATTTCTTGCCTGTCATGTTCGAATTTGAGTATCTGATTCAAGGTGGATGGCATAGATCGGGTCATATGAATCCATGGCTTTCCAAGAAGAAAGTTATAAGAAGTTTCCATGTCCACTACTTTGAAGACAATTTCAAAATCAACCGGCCCATTCGTCATGGTGAGGTTGATCTCCCCTATGGTGTCTCTTGTTGTTCCATCAAAAGCCCGAATGCGGACATTACTGGGTCGGATTCTGTCTGTATTGATCTTCATGCTTTATAAGGTAGATAGAGGGCATACATCTACGCTCGAGCTTCCATCAACCATGACTCGCTTTACATAGTGCCCCTCACATTTAACAATTAGGTGTAAAGCCCTGTTGTGCCCTGCTCCCTCCTCGGGAAGTTCATCATCAGTAAATGAGATTTTGTTCACCTCAAAAAATCTATTGGTCATCTTATCTAACTAATTCACTGTGGTCTTCTTTGAGACATGTGCCCCGTTCATGATCTTGAGTAGTACAATGAAATTCTCTTTTGAATGTATGAGTAGAGATAGTAGAGAGATTTGGCAGGAGTCTTTCTCAGCTGGTCAATGATTGAGTAATCCTGAATTTTCATCTTTTTCAAAAACTCTTCCACATCTTCTTCAGTGACTGGTTTGTTTATTGGTAATTGGACTTCTCTAATTTTCTTGGCCTTCCTCAACTCTTCTGGAGAGTAACACCTCCCTGATCGAGTCAAACCACCATTTTCCCCATTTCTTCCATGGTTTCCTTGCCTTTGTATGTTACTACAGTCTTGTTGTAGTTCCAAGAAATGGTTTTCGTGTTTGTTTGTAACTACCCGACCGATCGTTTTGAGCAGTTGCACTTCGCTTGGTTGTTCTGGTGTTTTGAAAACGCGGACCTCGGCATAATTTCGCGGACCTCGACAAAATTTCGCGGTCGCACTCTAGGGAAAGGTTCTGCAGATCTGCTGGTACGACTTCAGAAGCCTATATCTTCTTATCTACAAGGAATTTTGAGATGATTCAAAAGAAACAGTTGTAGGCCCTCGTGTGTAGTTTCCATAAAAGTAAATAAGTCATCATTTGGACATTTGTAGAGAAATTATGGCCAAAATACTAAAGTCTGACAGTGAGAGTTCAGAGGGTGCACTATATAAACGGGGTTTAGGGCATTATTTCACATTTTGGACCTAGGGAGCTCAGTTTGTGGCAAATCTTCGTGAATTTTTTAAGAAATTTATCGGGGTAAGTGATTCTAACTCGGATTTGGTTAATATATATGAATATATCAATGATTTCATCATCTGATTAGTACTTTGAGGTGGAAATTTGGGAAAACTTGTAGAAACTTCATAAAATAATTTTTTTTGATTTGAATGTCGATTCAAAGTTGATTTGAGTGAAAATAGTATAGTTGGACTCATGAGTGAATGGGCTTTCAAGTTTTGTAACTTTTGTTGAATTTAGAGATGTGGGCCCGGGGGCCGGGTTTGAGCCAATTTCAGGTTTTTGGTCTAATTTGGTAGTTTTTCTTGTGGAATTCATTCCTTAGCATATATTGATGGTATTGTACTAATTGTGAATAGATTCGGAGCATTTGGAGGCCAATTCAAGGGGCAAGAGCATCGGGAAGTAGAGATTTGACCGGTTTGAGGTAAGTAACGATTGTAAATCTAGTCCTGAGGGTATGAAACCCCGAATTTTGTATCATACTACTATTTTGAGGTGACACACATGCTAGGTGACAGGCGTGTGGGTGTGCACCATTGGGGATCGTGACTTGGTCCGTCTCGTAGCAACTGTAGAGTTGCATATTTGTTGAAATTATATAATACCTATGTGTTTTAGAAAGAGATTCTGTAAATTGAGCTGAATGCCATGTTTGGGCCTTGTACCAATGCTATTTGGACCCTTATGGGCCTTTTCTTACTATCCTCCCATTATTTTTGTTGAAAATCTATACTCAGTCATGATTATACCTATATCATAACTCAGTCTTATTACTTTGTTTTGATGCATATAAATGTTGTTTTGGCCTGAGTTACCTGTTTTATCTGAAATGCTCGAGTGGCTTGTGAGGTTTATGACTGAGTGAGGCTGAGGGCCTGTTTTGTGAGGATATTTATGGGATTGGGCTGCACGCCACAACATGTTTGATATAGGCCGAGGGCCCGGTGATTTATGCCATGATTTTTCTTGATATAGCACTTGGGCTGAAGGAGCCCCTCTGGAGTCTGTATACACCCCAGTGAGCGCAGGTACCTACTGAGTGCGAGTGCCGAGTGCCGAGTGACTGAGAGGCATGAATGATTGTGAGGTATGCCCGAGGGACTGTTACGAGTGAATGTGAGGTATGCCCGAGACGTTCATTACGGGTGACTGTGAGTCTTGCCCGAGGAGTTGTTTATGATTTCATCATTTTTACTCTCTTTTGTATTGAGCCTCTATTGAAGCTGTTGAAAAATATCTTTAAAAGATTTTAATCGAAACAGGATTTTAAACGAGGTGATTTGACTCAAATACTGATTTAAAAGCATGTTGTATTTGACTGAGATTTCATGATGTGGAATTTATGTGTTTTACTTCTCGTCACTACTGCTAAGTATTTATTTACTATTGTTACTTACTGATTTGGCGTACTCACGTTATTCCCTGCACCTTGTGTGTAGATCCCGACATATCTGGGCATGGTTGAGGCTGTTGATTATTTTTGTCGCAGATTCTCGGAGTTAGCAAGGTAGTTGCATGGAGATCGCACCCACCCGTACTTTCCTCCTCCTTTATCTTCCTTTAGTTTTACTTGATTAATCCCAAACTATATTAGTCTTGATGTTTACAGACAGTTGTACTAGTTGCTCATGACTAGTAACACCCCGATGTCGGGCTTGTTTTTCTTCCGCACTTTTGTTTCTGTTTTGAACTCCTTATTGAAAGTTTTATATTTAAAAACTTTAAGATTTTCTTTAGAAATGAATATATCGGCTATTTTGGTAATTGTGTCGGCTTGCCTAGTACCATGATAGGCGTCATCACGACATGGTTAGTTTTTGGGTCGTTACATAGTCACACGGGGTTGTATGGCAGGCTTGATTATGATCGACTATGTTATACACTTTGTACTGCCCAGACTCTGCCTTGTGATGGGGTGACCTTAAAGGACATACAAATTTGGGCTTGGAACATTGGAGCAAAATTCCAACCTCAAGATTTTGGAACAAATAAAGTTGTCTTGAGGCCATTTTCGACCATCTCCTCTATTTTGATTGCTTCTGCAAAAGGTCTACCCATCACAGACATCATGTTCTGAAATTAATTAGGCTCTTGATCCTCCAGAAAAGCAGTGATCAACTCGTGGTTAACCATGGGTGGCTTAAATCTATCCACTTGCTCTCTCTACTTGATGGCATATTCCCTAAAGCTTTCACTCAACTTTTTCTTCATGTTGGACAGGAAATTGAAATCTGGTGCAATATCAATGTTGTACTGGAATTGTTTGACGAAGGGCAAGGCCATGTCGTCCCAGACATGCCAGTGAGATATATCTTGGTCAATGAACCACTCGAAGGCTATCCCCACAAGACTTTCCCTAAAATAAGTCATCCGAAATTCTTCTTTAACACCTACACCCCTCAGATGGTTGCAGTACCTTTTCAAGTGGGCGATAAGGTCACCGTATCCATCATACTTCTCAATTTTTAGGGTCTTGAACCTGGTGGAAAATGGATGTGAGGGAACGTGCATAGATCACCGAACGATACACTTTTGTGACCACCTATTCCTTGTATGATCTTTATGTTCTATTCAAGACTTTCCATTTTCCTGTCCATCTCATCCGGCTCACCCGTCTTGGCAGGATTTTTATTTTCCACCGGTGACTCGTACTGAGGAGTCTGATTGTATGGAGCCGAGACCTAGAAAGCTATATTTGGAGAGTAGTATTGTCCATCATAAGCATGAGATGATGGCTCGTTGGTTTGCCTCATCATAGGAGGTGGTGGTGGGATTTTATATACCGGCGCTCCAGACACAACAAGAGGGGTGTTCCTGACCGGTGAGACTGGAGGTCGCACATTAGTGGTACTAGGGGTGGTATGGAAGCTGTAGTTTGGCACATACCCTGGTGGTAGAATGTGACCGCTCGTTGCATGGAGCAGTGGTTGAGTAGCCAGAGGTACAGAGGTACAGAGGAAGTTCATTCAAAGGGACCCTGAGGTAGAGGCTGACCGGAGACCCAAGCCTGATACACATTAAATTGCTGTTTCAATCTTCTTACTTCCTCCGACTCTTGTTAACTGGCTGATCCTGGGGTCGTCACTGACCAGCTCGATTTCATCATTATTAGCCATTGCTAGCTTCCCATTAGATCTGATGAAGTAATGATGTGTTGCCAGTTTCACCACAAACCAACCACCTTAAGCTTACTATATAAGAGGCAACAAACGCGTTAGAGTTAAACATTTGACAGATACGAATCACACGTAAATATGCTATGCTCATAAATTTATCACCATCTCTAACATATTTTTGGAAGGCTTCATGTTTCATTCCAGCTTATAAGGTTGTTGCTTATTGACCCATTATTTCCTTCTCTCTCTCTCTCTCTATCTTTTGTCCGTTTTTCCTTTCACTCTCCTTATTTTGATCCCTCATTTTAGAGTCATTGAAAAATATTTGATTAATTCTTTTGGGAGTTGCCTACGTATCATGTCACCACATGAATCACATCATTACGTAGTTGAGGGAAATCAAAAATAAATTTAAATAAATTAACTCTTTTTTTTCTTTATTTTTTACTCAAATACAAAGTAGACCACAAAAGTTTTCCGGCAGCATGGAGGATCAATTCTCAAGCCATATGGGGTCAAGCCAGAATATCCTTTCTGCCATATATTCATAACTCAGGCAAAGGATTTTCCACAAGAATTATTTGCTTTAGTTATGAATATATGGCAGAAAGGATATTCTGGATTGACCCCATATGGCTTGAGAATTGATCCTCCATGTTGCCGGAAAACTTGAAGCTCATAATAAGTCCTGCTTTCCATAATAATTGACGGATCAAAGGGATCCATGAGGTTGAACAACTCCGGTGGATGATCTGTTGGCTTCAATGAACTTGTTCCCGATATATTTGAGAACATGAAAATATGATTGGTTAGGTTTTTCTTAGGCTTCATCTTTGTCGATGAAAATCTCTTTGAAAGTTCTTCTGGTCGAGATAGAAAATCTACGAGAATATTATCCTTTTCTTTGAGGTGCTTGACTTGGAACCTGTATGGAGAAAACCATTGAGCCCACCTTAGAATTTGAGGATTGGGAATAATTTTTGTATTAAACTGGATCATCTTTTGGAAAGCCTTCATATCTATTTCTATCAGAAATTCTGTGTGAATCAGGAAACAATTGAATTTCTTGATTCCATTTTTTAATGCAAGTATTTCCTTGAATGTGGAGTGATAATGTTGCTCCACCTCTTTGAACCTTCCGCTGGTATATCCACATATTTTTCTCTGGCCATCCTTTTCTTCAAACAGAACGGCACTCCAGTATTCATTGCTGGCATCAGTTTGTAGTATATTCTTACCGGCTGAAGGGATGTAGAGGGACTTGAAATTTTTTGAGATCTCCTTTATTTCCCTAACTGCTTCATCTTGCTTCATTCCCCATGATGGAGAATTTTTCTTGAGCATGTCTGTAAGTGGAGAAATGTATGTAGAAACATTTGGTATGAAATCTCTCACATAATTTACTATACCTAAGAACTGTTGGATCTTCTTTGTTGTGAAGCTTGTATCTGGAAACTTGAGCAGTTCTTGACATATATGTGGCCCTGGACTGTATGCATGTTGGATAAAATGCATTCCAAGAAAATCAATCTCCTTCTGTGCAAGAACCATCTTTTTTGCTGAAAGCATGATCCCGTATTGTGTTATCAATGCCTCAAACTGATGAAGCAAAATGACATGTTCCTCCAATATATTGTTAAATAACAGGATGTCATCAATGTAAACCAAAGAGGTATGGAGGATGGGCTGGAATATTTTTATCATAGCTTTTTGGAACAAGGAGGGTGCAGTCTTTAATCCGAAGGGCATGACCTTCCGTTGGAAGTGATGATCTGGGATGCAAAAACCAGTTTTGGGTTTTCTTCAAGGTGAATGCCTAATTGCCAAAATCTAGATTTTAAATCAAACTTGGAAAAATATTTGGCCTTGGCTAAGTGGGAGAAAATAGTGAGTTTATTTGGGATAGGGAATTTATCATCTTGGAGGAAATGGTTAAGTGGCTGGTAATTAATGACTAACCTGATTTTTCCTCTTGTCTGCTCAGCTCTTTTATTAACATAGAATGCTTTGCATGCCCACTGTGAATCGGATGGCTCTATTAGATAAAATTCCAAAAGTTCTTCACATTCTTTCTTTGCACGCTGGAGATGATCTGGATTCATGCCTTACTGACTTGCTTTTGTTGGATTGATGTTTTCATTCTTCTTGAAAGGGAGCTTGATGAAAAATTGTTCATTTTCCCATAACGGGCTTTTCCCTCTCTTCATGAAATCTTGTGGGATTCAGCACATGAGTTTTCAATGAGATTTTTCTCAATCTCCTTAATTTGCTCGTCGTTGGTGATTTGGAATAGCCTTGGAATCTCAGAATAAGGTTTGAACTGCTTCTTAAAACCTATCCCGTTAGCCTTGATCGGGAGTTGATCTTTGAGTTGTCTGTAAATGTCGAATCCAACGATAAGATCTTTTCCTGGTACATCAGATCCTATCAGCTTGGCCCTGTACTTCAGTCCTGGAAAGAACTCGATTGTGACCGGATGCTTTGTGATGATAGTGGTAGTTAGAATTCCATTTGATACAGTGTTGAAATCCTTAAAGTGCGGCACCCATTGATCTTCAGGAAGAACAACAGGATTTATGAGTTAGGAAGCAGCTGCAGTGTCGATGAAAGCAATAACTCGAATCAGTCGATCCCATTTGGATGAATAGACTTTGAGTTCTAGTTGAGGAATGACTTCGAGTGAGTTGATCTCCTCTCGGGATTCGATCTCTGGTTCTGAAATTTGATAGTTATCATTGCCTTGATCTTCATAGATATCCAGAGAGAAAATAGTTTCTTCGCTAGGTTCATCATCCACAGAGAATATAGATTCAAGGTCCTCCTCTTTTCCGAGATGTATGCCAGTGTAATCTTCAATCTCTTGAAGGAGTTTAACAGATCTTCTTGATTGAGGACAGTTTTTTGCGAAATGTCCAATCTTGTGGCAAATAAAGCATCTGTTCTTCTTGTGAAAATTTCCTGGCCTTCTACTTCTGAAATATTTTGTGCGTCTCTTGGACCTTGGTTTTTCATCTGGAATTCTGGGCCATCTGAAACTCTTGAATCCTTTGTGTCGCCTAGACGTTTTGCAGGAACATCCTGATCCAGTGATCAGGTCGGATCTGCGACATGCTTTGTCAAGCGCTGGATTGTGTTGGATAATTTGTTTTAGGGCTGAGCGCTTTATACAAATGTCCTCTAGTGCTACAAAAATAGCTTGTCTGATGTAGCCGACTTGTGGGTACNTGCAAATGTCCTCCAGTGCTACAAAAATAGCTTGTCTAATGTAGCCGACTTGTGGGACTGTTATTATTGAAACTTTTCTTCAATGATGGTCATGGTTCGGCTTGCTAAAATCTTTGGAAGGGAAGAAAAAAAAGGCCTTCTTTAGGTTGATGTCTCCACCGATTTCAAAGTATATCTTTGCCATTTTTTGAGAATGCCTGTCAATGTCATTTCTTTCGAGAGACACACACTTCATCTCGAAGAGTTGTCTTCGTATTTTCTCCTGTCTTTGGCTAGTATCTCCGCAGAAAACTTCATGTAGGATTCTGATATGGCNCATTTCTTTCGAGTGACACACACTTCATCTCGAAGAGTTGTCTTCGCATTTTCTCCTGTCTTTGGCTAGTATCTCCGCAGAAAACTTCATGTAGGATTCTGATGTTGAAGGCAAAATCCTGGGATGTAAGAAAAGTATTTTTGTCTTGAATCCCAAGTGAATTCCACCAATCCCTAAGGATTCATGAGAAATTTAGTTCTGACAGGATGATATACTTTTCTCGTTCCACCAAATTTTTGGTCACCATCCAAGTATAGAAGTCTTGGATTCTTTGAGGCCATTTTGAAACTTTGACGTCATCTACGGTGAAAGTGTGGAAGCCAATTCCAACTGGTTTTGATGCCATGGGTTCCTGTCTTCTTTCTGGTGTCGGTTTACCCGTCATGCCTTCTTGATCCTCCTCTACTTCAGATATTTCTAGGTCTCTTGGTTGGCTCACAAATATCGGGGGATCATCATCTTCGGAAGAGTTTTCTGTGGAATTGTTGCTTGATTGAGAGCTTTCTTCCATTGTATCATTGTCAGAGGAATTTAGAGATTCTGACCATGTAGTATCTCCTTCTGACATGCTTCTTGGCTGGGAGACATAGAAGTCCGGAATCTTCTGATCAGAAATCATTAAATTTTCAGGGTTGGACTCCTTTGAACTTTATCCTTGGTCTCGCCTTTTATTTGTTTGTTTCTTGGCTGCAAGAGCATCTTTCCTTTCCCAAACCATTTTTGAAATATCGAATTCAGTTTCTTCTTTTAAGGGTCGGGTGAAATAGATAGGATGGTGTGAGGTAGTAGGAAAAGTAGAAAAGGTGTTGTCCATTTTTGGTGGGGAATATGCTTGTGTTGACATGGGGTAGAAGGTAGGTTTTGCAGAGAAAAGTGGGGGTTTTTGTGACTCAAAACGATCATTTCTCAGAAGTTGGATCTGTTCCTTGAGTGAAATCGTCTCTTTTTGTTGTTGTTGAAAGAACTGGAAAACTGAAGTTCCTGGCGGATAAATCTCATATTGTAAATTTGCCAATCTTAGCTCCAAGGCTTTGATTAGTCCTCCATGCTGAGACGATGTCTGCTACACCTTTTTCTCAATCTTTTCCACTTTGCTCATTAACTTGCTTTGTGTATGGGCCACATTTTTTATGGTGTTGCCAATATTATTGAGCACTTTGTTTTGGCAGATGGAATTTTCTGATTGCCAGTTCATTGTCGCCTCGATGTCACTTGTTGGGGGTTTTTCTCCAGAAGGTAATATTATGTTTTTCTTGGGGATTTTTGGAGCATGGCTGATACCTTCTTTTTCAAAAGGTTGGAGTGGAGGAAAATCTTGGGTATGGCTGGAACTTGAAGGGCTCATCATGAATATTTGTGGGTGTGTGGATTTTTGGGTTGATGGAGTTTTAAGTCCAGGTGGCTTTTTGGATTCTGGGGTGATTTCACTATCTTCCCAACTTGGAGTGAATTTTTCTGATAATATTTTCCATTCTTGGGGTTTGTAGCTGACAAGAAAGTCATATTTACCTGGACGGCTCAATGAACCAATTGAAGGGTCTTTATTTTCATATCTGGCTTGGAATTGCTTTTTAGCAGTTTTCCCCTTTTTCTTGGATATTTATTTGGGCTTGTTGAGGACAAATCTTTCCTAGTGACGCTGGTGGTGTTCATCATATTCTCCAATTGGATCTTCCAAACAATCTTGGCAATCGCAATCGAGATCCCAAGGGCAGTGTCCCGTAAAGGGTCATTTGTACCACCAAACTCTTTTGCCTTCTTTGTCGAAATGTTTACACCAGTCATGTTCTTCCATGATGGTTTGTATATTCCATAAAATTCTCTTTCAGGATCAGGGTCAGGATATTTGTCTTTGGGTTGGATAGTTTGGCAAGAAAAGATGGTTTTAATTGTTTTTTTGAGATGGGAATGGTCAAAGCTTATGGAAACGGTTTTATCATTTCTTTTGGTAAAACATGGCTCACCAAATTGTAGAGGTTCTTCTGGTTCCCTGAACTTTTCATAGTTTGTGATCCATGAATCGGGAAGAATTTTGACAAGCTCATCTCTGGAAATTTGTCTGGGTATTTGGGTGCACATGGTGTTTCCTTTGGTAGCATCAATGTTCAAGAGGAAAGCATTTCTCCTCCGGGAAGGCATAGATCCATGGCATGATTTTGGACTCGCCATGCCATTTGGTGATGAAGAGTGGCTTGGATAGAATCTTTGGCTTGTGGGGAACCTTGAATTTGGACTTGGATTTTTAGTGCTTCGATTAAGTATGGGTCAAAAAGGGACATGTTAAAATTTGGAAAGATAGTTATGAAGGCAGTCCCTGCATTCAAGGTAACTTCTGTAGTACCCAAATTTGCATGTTGGTACTCCAAGTATCTTGTATCTAGAAGAGAAAGTCGGGAAACAACAGGTTGAACTTTTCTTCCATGATAAGTGAGAGAAATTCGGATAGCACCAAAATGGATATGGCTGAAACCATGATCTCTCCATTGTCTGGGAAAATCATCTGGAATTTGGAGGGTAATAAACTGTTCCTCTCGAGTAGCAAGAATAGGATGCTGGTCAAGTTTTGAGGCAACAACATATTCTTTGACTCCTTTTGGTTTGTGTTTGACTAAGGAACGAATTTGGGTCCATGGTGCAAATGATTTTTTGGAAAAAGCAGAGTAAGGGTTTATAAGGGGTAGTTCAGTGGGAGATACTTTCTGTTCATCAGGTAGGATATCGACTTCATAGAGGTAATCATATTACCACTCTGGCTCAGGCATGGTTTCTTCCCCTTGCTGCAGCCACATCCCAGGCCGGGGGAGGAGCACGGACTCCCGCCGCCCGCACTCTTGAGCAGTGAGTGCATGTGGAGCAGGTCTTAGAGATCATTCATGTGCCGCCTGTAGTGCCAGTTCAGCCTGAGGAAGGGTCAGCTGCTTCAGAGGACGAGTAGCGGAGACTTGAGATGTTCAATAAGTATGACCCTCCGGTATTCAGTGGACTAGCATCAGATGATGCCTTGGAGTTTCTAGAGGAGTGCCATTGTATTCTTCGCACTATGGTCATAGCCAAATCTAGTGGGGTTTCCTTTACTACCTTCCAGCTTTGCGGAGCCGCCTATGATTGGTGGCGCACCCCAAGAGGTCTCGAGAGTCAGTCCACTACTCTGGTGCCCGTACCCCAGCAGCATGTCAACATGGTAGGGGTTATATGGTCCGCCCTGTTAATTCAGCTCTTCCAGCAGCCAGCGGTATCCCAGCTCCACCCAGGCCTCAGGAGCCTTACTATACACCTCCAGTTTCTAGCGCGCCTCCTGCGCGGGGTGCTTTCAAAGATCAGTCTAGCAGACCTGGCCCTAGCAAGTCACAGCCACCACGTCCTCCCAGAGCTTGTTTCGAGTGTGGCGATGCACGCCATATGGTTAGGGACTGCCCCAGACTTAGTAGGGGTGCATCTTCACAGACTTTTCAGCCACAACGTGCTCAGCAGAGTTCTCAGTCCATGATCACAGCTCCAGCTGCTACCCCATCTACCCAGTCAGCCAAGGGCGGAGGTCGGTGAGGTAGAGTTTTCCCTTGAGGGGGAGGCCAAGCCAGATATTATGCTATTCTTGCTCGTACCGAGGTTTTTACCTCCGATTATGTCATTACAGGTATTATGCTGGTTTGTCACAGAGATGCATTGGTTCTATTCGATCTAGACTCCACTTATTCTTATGTGTCTTTTTATTTTTCTCCGCATTTCGGTATAGCCCGAGATTCTTTGAGTTCTCCTGTTTATGTTTCTACTCATGTGGGGGATTCTCTTCTTGTGGACCGCATTTATCGGTCGTGTTTGGTTACTGTTCGTGGTTTTGAGACCAGTGCGGATTTATTGTTACTCGATATGGAGGATTTTGATATTATCTTGGGCATGGACTAGTTGTCGCCCCATTATGCTATTCTTGATTATCACGCCAAGACCGTGACGCTGGCTATGCCAGGTATTCCACACATTGAGTGGAGTGGTACCTTAGATCACACTCCCAGTAGAGTTATCTCTTTCCTTAAAGCTCAGCGTATTTATCTTATATGAGAGATGTCAGTGTTGATACCCCTTATGTTGATTCAGTTCCAGTGGTACGAGATTATCCCGATGTGTTTCCAGCTGATATTCCGAGCATGCCGCCTGATAGAGACATTGATTTTGGCATTGATTTGTTGCCGGGCACTCAGCCCATTTCCATTCCTCCGTACCGTATGGCTCCTCCTGAGTTGAAGGAGTTGAAGGATCAGTTAAAATAATCGCTTGATAAGGGTTTTATTCGACCCAGTGTTTCACCTTGGGGTGCTCCTGTCTTGTTTGTGAAGAAAAAGGATGGTTCTATGCGCATGTGTGTTGATTATCGCCAGTTGAACAGGGTTACAGTGAAGAAACGTTATCCCTTGCCTCGTATTGATGATCTACTTGACCAACTTCAGGGCGCACAAGTATTTTTTAAGATTTATTTGCGCTCAGGTTACCATCCGTTGAAGATTCGAGAGCCGGATATCCTGAAGACTGCCTTCAGGACTCGGTATGGCCATTACGAGTTTCTAGTTATCTCATTTGGACCGACTAATGCCCCCGCAACATTTATGCATTTGATGCACAGTGTGTTCAGGCGATATCTCGACTCGTTCGTCATTGTTTTCATAGATGATATTCTTGTTTACTCCCGGAGTCAGGAAGATCATGACCAACACCTGAGGATAGTGCTTCAGACCCTGAGAGAGAAGAAGTTGTATGCAAAGTTCTCAAAATGTGAGTTTTGGTTGAGTTCTGTGGCATTCTTAAGCCACGTAGTATCGTGTGAGGGCATTCGGGTGGATCCGAAGAAGGTAAAGGCCGTGCAGAGTTGGCCTAGGCCGTCCTTAGTTACAGAGATTCACAGTTTCCTTGGCTTGGAAGGTTACTACCGTTGTTTTGTGGAGGTATTTTCATCGATTGCAGCCCCTATGAATAGATTGACCCAGAAGGGTGCTCATTTCAGTGGACAGAGGAGTGTGAGGTGAGCTTTCAGAAACTCAAGACAACTTTGACTATAGCCCCAATCTTGATATTGATTACTGGTTAGGGGTCTTATACAGTTTATTGTGATGCCTCGCTAGTCGGCCTTGGAGCGGTGTTGATGCAGGACGGTAGGGTGATTGCCTACGCATCTAGACAGTTGAAGATACATGAGAAGAATTACCTTGTCCATGACCTTGAGTTAGCTACCATTGTTCATTCCTTGAAGATTTGGCATCATTATTTGTACGGTGTGCCTTGTGAGATTTATACTGACCACCAGAGTTTGCAGCACATATTCAGGTAGAAGGATCTAAATTTGTGCCAGCGTAAATGGTTAGAGTTGCTAAAGTACTATGACATCACTATATTATACCATCCGGGGAAGTCCAATGTGGTGGCCGACGCCTTGAGTCACCGGGCGGAGAGATTGGGGAGTTTGACACACCTTCATGCAGCTGAGAGGCCTCTAGCCTTAGATGTTCAGTCCTTAGCCAGTCAGTTCGGTGAGATTGGATATTTTTGAGCCTTTCCGGGTATTAGCTTGTGTGGTTGCTCGGTCTTCCCTCCATTATCGTATCAGAGAGCACCAGTATGATGATCCCCTCCTTTTAGTTCTCTAGGATAGAGTCCGACGGGGTGATGCCAGATATGTGACTATAGGAGAGGATGGGGTGATGAGGATGCAGGGCCGTATCTGTGTGCCCAACGTAGATGGGCTTCGGGAGTTGATTCTTGACGAGGCCCATAGTTCGCGGTATTCCATCCATCCGGGTACCACGAATATGTAACAGGATCTGAGACAACACTATTTGTGGCAAAGGATGAAGAAGGATATAGCAGAGTTTGTAGCCAAGTGTCTTAACTGTCAGCAGGTCAAACGTGAGCATCAGAGACCGGGAGGGTTACTTCAGCAAATTGAGCTTCCAGAGTAGAAGTGGGAGCGGATCACCATGGACTTTGTGGTTGGGCTTCCTCGGACTTTGAGGAAGCATGATGCTATTTGGATGATTGTGGATCGGCTGACCAAATCAGCCCATTTCATTCCGGTACTGACTACTTATTCATCGGAGCGGTTGGCGGAGATTTATATCTGGGAGATCGTTCGTCTGCATGGTATTCCAGTTTCTATTATTTCAGACAGAGGTACTCAGTTCAATTCACGGTTTTGGAGAGCTGTTCAGTAGGAGTTAGGTACCAGGGTGGAGTTGAGCACAACATTTCACCCCCAGACGGACGGATAGTTCGAGCGCACTATTCAGATTCTTGAAGATATGCTCCGTGCGTGTGTGGTTGAGTTTGGAGGGTCTTGGGATCAGTTCTTTCCATTGGTGGAGTTTGCTTACAACAACAGTCATCATTCCAGCATTCAGATGGCGCCGTATGAGGCTTTATATGGTAGGAGGTGCAGATCTCTGGTGGGTTGGTTTGAGCCGGGTGAGGCCAGGCTATTGGGCACAGAGTTGGTTCAGGATGCATTGGAGAAGGTCAAGGTGATTCAGGATAGACTCCGTATAGCCCAATCCAGACAGAAGACTTACGCGGACCGGAAGGTTCGTGATGTTTCATATATGGTCGGAAAGCGGGTTATGCTTCGGGTTTCGCCTATGAAAGGCATTATGAGATTTGGGAAGAAAGGGAAGTTGAGTCCGAGGTTTATTGGCCCTTTTGAGAAATTGAGGCATGTTAGGGAGGTTGCTTATGAGCTTGACTTACCTCCCAGCTTGGCAGGAGTTCATCCGGTATTTCATGTTTCGATGCTCCGGAGATATCACGGTGACCCGTCTCATGTCTTGGATTTCAGCTCAGTCCAATTGGACAAGGAACTATCATATGTTGAGGAGCCTATGACTATATTGGACAGACAAGTCAGAAAGCTCAGGTCGAAGAACGTTGCTTCAGTAAAGGTTCAGTGGCGGGGTCAGCCGACCAAGGAGGCGACCTGAGAGACTGAGCAGGATATGCGCAGCAGTTACCCTCATCTTTTCACTACTTCAGTTATGTCTTTACGCTCATTCGAGGAAAAACGAATGTTCAAGTGTAGGAGGATGTGACGACCCGGCCGGTCGTCTTAATAATTAACACCCCTGATCCCCTATTAACTGTTTTCCCCAAGTCTATTTCTGCTAAATTGAATTGCCAGGATGTTCGGTTTTGAGTTTCGGAGAGTTTTGGGACAGTTAGTCCCTAAATGAGAGCTTAACTGTTGGAAAATTTCCCGTAGTCGGAACAGTGTAAAGACGGACTTGGAATGGAAATCTGATGGTTCAGTTAGCTCCGTTAGGTGATTTCGGGGTTGGGAGCGTGTTCGGAATGCATTTTGGAAGTCCGTAGCTCATTTAGGCTTAAAATGCCAATGTTTGAATTTTTGAAGGCAATCTGATAGTGAGTTTTTGATTCGAGGGTCGGAATGGAATTCCGGAAGTTGCAGTAGTTCTGTCATGTCATTTGGGATGTGTGTGCAAAATTTAAGGTCATTCGAATGAGTTTAGACGTGTTTCGGCGTCAGATGTGAATTATAGAATTTTCCTAAGTTCCTAGGCTTGAACCTATGCATAATCGATGATTTTGATGTTATGAGACATTTTTTTAATGCTCGACCTAGTTCAAATAAGGTATTAGGATCGGTTTGTGGTTTCGGTTGAGGTCTCGGGCGCCTCAGGGTTGTTTCAGATGCTTAATGGGAGAATTTGGGACTTAGTAAATTGCTGAACCAGTCATCTTCTGGTGTCTTCGCACCTGCAAAGTTTTTTTCCGCAGGTGCGGACTCGCAGGCGCGATAAGGTTGATCGTAGGTGCGATGGTGAGGGATTTGGCCAGTGGTCGCACGTATGACCTTAGTTCCTCAGGTGCGGAACCGCATGCGCGACCAAACGACCGCAGGTGCGGCCCCTGTGGACTTTAATGAATTCCGCACCTACGATGCTTTTTCCGCAGATGCGGTACCGTAGGTGCGAGATCCCTATGTGCTTATTCCAAAAATCCGAGCGTTTATTTCATAAGTCTATAAATTGTTTGAGAGCTCGGGAATTGGCGATTTTCAGCGGGTTTTGAAGAGAAGGATTATAGGTAACATTTTCTAATCCTAATTCATTGTTAAACCATTAATCCCTGTTGTTTTCTTTAGTTTAATTGTCAAAAATGGGGTAAAAACCATGGGAAATTGATGAAACTTCCCCAAACCGAAATTCTGAGAATTTAAGGGGTTTTTGGCATTGGATTTCGATTGTTTCTGGTCGAGTGAGTTAGTGAGTAAATGGGTGTCCAGAAAAATATAACTTTTACCTGATTCCGAGACGTGGGCCTGAGGGGCATTTTGGTCATTTTACCTAATTTCGCACCTTAACTTTGAGTTAAATAGTAGAATCAGTTGCTTGAGATGTTATTTACGATATGTAATTGAATTGTATAGATTTGGGCCATTTGGAGTCGGATACTCGTGGAAAATGTGTGGTTTCGAGTTGATTTTGAGCCGGTTCGAGGTAAGTGGTTTGTCTAACCTTGTGTGGGGGACCTTTCCCCTTAGGATGTGATATTCGGTAATTGAATGCCTTGTACGTGAGTTGACGAGCGCGTACTTGTGCTAATTGTTGAAAATCCAATTTTACTTTAAATATTTAGATTGAATTTCTTTCTTACCTGTTTTATTCTACTTGCAATTATAGTCTATGTTAGCTTTAGAAAGCATGCCTAATTCCCCTAAATTGCCTGTTTGGTTAAGTTTCTTTAATTGTACTACGTGAAGCATGTTAGGCTAGAACTACTTGTTGCCTTGTATTTTTGCACTCTATTTCTGAATATCTTCTTTTTGTGGTTGCGTATTTACATTGGGACTACGGATGTGGAATTCCAGTAGCTCCCCCCCCCTTGTTTGTTTACTTTGGGACTGCTGGTTAGATTCCCGATAGATCCCCCTGCATATTTACTTTGGGACTACAGGTTAGATTCCCGATAGATCCCCCTGCACATTTACTTTAGGACTGCGGGTTAGATTCCCGATAGATCCCCCCGCACATTTACTTTGGGACTGCGGGTTCGATTCCTGGTAGATCCCCCTGCACATTGATAGCTGGACTACGGGACGGTATCCCTGGAGATCCTTAGCATATACATATGCTGGTCTACGGGACGGTATCCCGGGAGATCCTTCGGAGATACATATGATGGAATACGGGACGGTATCCCGGGAGATCCACTAGACATTTGAGAAAAGGACTTCAGGATGGTATCCTGGGAGATCCTCATGGTTACCATTGTTATTGTGGTGTACATATTCCGTGTTTACTCTGTTCTTGTGTTTTTGTTATTGCCTTGTTTAACCTATCTTATTTCATTGCCATACTCATTATTACTGCCTGTTTTCATACTGTAAATTCCTATTATACTGTTTAACCTCAGTAGGGCCCTGACCTTCCTCGTCACTACCCGACCGAGGTTAGGCTTGGCACTTACTGAGTACCGTTGTGGTGTACTCATGCGCAGATCAAGGTACCTCCACCCAGGCGCACTATCCCCGAGGTTGAGAGATCCATCAGAATTTCGAGGTACATCTGCCGCGTCTGCATACCAGGAGTCTCTATCTTATTCCAGCTTTAATGGAAAGCTTTTCCTTCCTTACAGTTGTTTAGACATTCTGGAGTTAGAGCCGTGTATTACATTTCTGTGAGCCTGTGTTCCCCGTTGAGTTTCCGGGTTTGGGGATGATATTGTAGACTTTCGCAATATTTTGGTTGTATATGCCAAGTGGCATTTATATACAGTCTTTCTTTTAATTGTTCTGTTTTAATTAATTACTCCGCAAGTTATGTTGCTTTTTCGCATTGATAGGCTTACGTAGTTATAGGGACTAGGTGCCATCACGACATGTTCACGGAGGGCGAACTGGGGTCGTGACATTTCCGAGCTCCCAATCAAATTTTGAGTTATGAACCAAAACCCCTCGATTTTGAACTTTAAATATGCCGAGATATTTCCTAAATCGTGATCGCGGAAACACCCTCGCGATCGCGAAGAAAAACTTTGCTGCCTCATGATTTTTACTCTACCCGAACACGTCCCTCCCCACGCGAACGCGATGCATTGGTTTCACAGACCTACGTGATCGCGATTGACCTCACGCGACCATGAAGGGTAACACATAGATCCCCTCTGCCGCCTTATTTCTTCTTCGTAATGCAACCTGGCCCACGCGTTCACGATCCATGACCTAACGATCGCGTCCCAGTATTTGTGAACGCGAAGAGTTAACCCAGCTGGCCTCTCAAGTGTTCTACGCAATCACGAACCTTGTCACGCGATTGTGGTGAAGGACACCAGCAAAAACCAGCCAACTTCTTAAGTCCAAAAATGACCCGCTGAGCACCTGAAACACACCTGAGGCCCCCGGGACCTCGACCAAACATACCAACCAATCCTACAACACCATACGAACTTAGTCGAGCATTCGAACCAACTCGAAAAACATCAAAAACATGAATTAAGAACCGATTCAAGCCTAAAGAACTTTGAACTTTCCAAATTCTACCAACGACGCCGAACACATCAAACCTAGTCTGAATGACTTCAAATTTTACACACAGGTCAGAAATGACACTTTGAACCTACAATCACTTCCAGAATTCCATTTCGGGCTTGATATCAAAACTTTCACTACCGGCCGAAATTGCCAAAAATCCAACTTTTGTTAATTCAAGCCTAAATCTACCACGAACCTCCAAAACACATTTCGGACTTGCCCCTAAACCCAAAATCACGCAACGGAGCTAAGAGAATTGTTGGAATCCAATTCCAGAACCATCTTCACACAGTTCCGACTACGGCCCAAATTTTAAGACTTAAGCTCTCATTTAGGGACTAAGTGTCCCAAAACACTCCAAAACTCAAAACCAATCATCCCGGCAAGTCACAATAGCAGAAATAAATATGGGGAAAGAAGTTATTAGGGGATCGGGGCTCTAACTCTCAAAACGACCGGCTGAGTCATTACACGATCAAAACGAACAAACAAAAACAAGAAAATAAGAGCAAAGTTCAAAACTAAAAGAAAACTAAAAAGATTTAGGGGTTGTACCAAATGAACCAACTCGACTCTCCTCAAATCTCAAGGGTGATGCAAACCGCAACAAATTGACCGCCAGAGCACTATTTTCTTAATGGCATGTGTTGGAAAAGACAAATTCCGGCTTTATCGGGGTTAATTCCAAATCATGCCAAGGAGAAAATAGTGTTGTGGGGACATGATTATGCATAGAAGAAGAGTTACAAGGGTTGTTTGGGTGGTGGAGTAGCGGCATGGTTGCGGCATTAGGGTGGTCGATTGAATTTTGGAGGGGTTTGAAGGTTTTGGGGCGTGGAATAGAGAAGAGGAGAGTGAGAGGAGGCCGGTGGTGTGATTTTTGTGGGGTTTGGAGGTGGTAGACGAAGACTAGAGTTTTGTTCAAGGTTAGATCTACGGATTTAGGGGTGGGTAGGTTTAAAGTTTTGAGGCTTGGAATCAAAAAGAGGAGAGTTAGGGGAGACGAATGGTGTAAATTTTGTGGTGTTTGGACGAAGGATGACCGGTGGTGGCGATTTCTGGCCGGCAGAGAGGGGTGGCGTATGGCTGGCCTTGAAGAAGAGAGGAGAGAGTGAGAAGAGAGAGGAAGAAGAGGGGAAATAAGGGGGAAATTAGGCGAAATGTTGGGGAATTAGGGCTTTAAGTACCTTAGACAATGAGGAAGGAAAGTCGTTGGGTCAAATGAAATTGAATGGATGAGATTTATTCTTGGTTTACTTATCAAAACGACGTTGGTTTGGGTGTCTCTCAGACCACAAGGTCTGAACCGGGTCCTAGGCTCGAATTTGTGGGATAGTTTTGGCCCAATTTGGCTGAATAAAGCATCAACCCAATCCCTTAACCCCTTATCAAACTATTTAAATAAAATATCATTCAAAAACTTATAAATACGCACATAATAATTATTAAAAGTATAATGCAAAAGAAAAATAAAAATAAAAATTAGGCATTTACACAAATTATCATATAAATAATTCTAATCTTCTAAATAAATATAGAATATTCCCTAAAACCCTCCCTCAATCTAAGTGAGAGGATCAAACGTTCAGATTGCTAACTGAATAAGTGAATCTGGAAGGTAATGACTTGGTAAATATATCTGCAAGTTGCTGGGACGATGAGACATGATGAAATAGAAGATTTTCCTGAGATAACTTTCTCCCGTACAAAATGATAATCTATTGAAACATGCTTCGTTAGAGAATGCAACACTGGATTTTGAGAAACATACAATACCCCAATGTTATCATAGTATGCTCGAACATGCTCTTTTAAGAAAATGTATAAGTCACACAATAAATGTTGAATCCATGTGACTTCAGCTACGGCAGAAGCCAAAGCACGATACTCCGATTAGTACTTGAACGTGCTAATGTGGGGTGCTTTTTTAGTGGACTAATAAATAATATTTTTTCCAAAAAACATACAATAATCAAAGATTGACCGCTGACTAGATTGACATCCTGCCCAATTGGGTAATGAACACACAAAAAACACACAATGTGGGGTGCTTTTTAGCATAGTCAAATGATTTTTGTGTAACTCAAAAGAAAGAAAAAGTGATATTTGGGTAATGAACATAAATTTGAATGACTATTACGTAACAAAATAAAGAAAAGAGACTTTCGGGTAATGAACACAAAGTTGAATGACCACCCATGAAATTTACTCGTTTATTCTTGTATAATGATACATGAATCAAATGAATTAAATCTTCTTTCCAAGTTTCAAGTTTTTTATTTCATTATCCCAAGTTATAATTAATTCACAGTTCCCTACTTGCCGGGTGACTTTTGTAACTACTCCCTCCATTCACTTTTAGTTGTCACATTTAGCTTTTTGAGAGTCAAACTATATAAATTTTGACTAACGTTTTTACATGTATTTTTTCACCATATTGATATGAGAAAAATTATAAATTATAGTATTTTTCGTATAGTTTCCAAATATCTAAATTTTAATTTTAAAATATTAGGAAAATTTAAGTCAAATTAGCTTTAAAATGAGACAAGTTGACTCTCGAAAAGACAAACGTGACAAGTAAAAGTGAACAGAGAGAGTACTAGAAAATACATATGTATAAAAAGTTTCAATTAATATTTGAAAATTGAAGTACTTAACTTTTTCAATTAATAGGAAGCATTCCATTTATTTTTTTCCTTGTATGCATACATTAACAATGCAGTAAATCTCCTTCCTGTAACGACCCGACCAATTATTTTGCTTTTTAGAATCTCGTTCCCTAAATAAGACTACCTGAATGTGCTTTTACTGTTTTATGACTTGCAAGGATGGTTAGTTCGGGATTTGGAAGGGTTCAGGTTGAAATCGGAAATTAGTTCCTTAAGGTTGGCTAAAAAGGCTAAGTTTGACTTTGGTCAACATTTTGAACAAACGAACTCGAAATCGAGACTTGACGGTTCGAATAGGTTCGTATGATGATTTTGGACTTGGGCATATGCTCGGATCGGGTTATGGATGACTCGAGAACATTTCGGCGCCTAATGTTGAAAGTTGGTTCTTTGAAGGTTTTTGAAATTTTTTTAAAATTGGTTTAGAGTAGGTTTTTGTGATATCGAGGTCCGAATGGAATTCTGAAATCAGGAATAGTTCCGTATGGTAATTTAAGGCTTTCCCAAAAATTTGGTGTCATTACGAGTAGTCTAAGTATGATTCGGCGTGTCCGGAGTAATTTGAAAACTTGAAGTTCATATTTTGATTCAATTTGGGTTTAGGGTGAGATTCTTAGTTCCGTTGTTGATTTACGCGTTCCAAGAGTTCGAGCAGGTCCGTATCACTTACAAACTTTTTTGTGCCTTTTGACGGGGACCCGGGTGGCTCAGGTGAGTTTCGAACTGCTCGGAGCAAAGTTGGAAAAACCATAAATTCAAGTTCTTATTTCGTTCTTCGTGAACGCGGAAGGATTCTCGTGTTCGCGATGAAGGAATTAGGGGTAGGAGATTTTTGTGCTACACTTTCGCGATAGGTAGGCTGTGTTCGCCAAGGTCTGGGACCTGTAACCTTCGCATTTGCGTGAGGCGAGTCGTGTTCGCGTAGAGGAGCCTAGGACGGGCTTGGGCCGCTGTTATTATTCGCGTTCAAGGAGAAGCCCTCACGTTCGTGAAGGGTAGGCCAAGCCAGTCTCCGCGTCTGCATTGCCACTGTCACATTCGTGATGAGTCTTCTCCATGGGGCCAGGGCCGTTTGCCTTCGCGAATGCGAGGCCTCTTCCTCATTCGTGAAGAAGAAGGAAACTGGGCAGTGTGTTTTAAAATCGGGACTTGGCCATATTTGGGTTGATTGATTGCATTCTTGGGTGATTTTACAGCTTTAAATAAGGAGATTTCAACCTAACTTTTGAAGGTAAGTAATTTCTACCTAATGTGAGTTTAATACATAGATTATGAGTAGATTTTAACATGAAAATTTGTGGATATCATGGATTTAAATGAAAAACCTAAGTTTCAATGAAAGTGGGATTTTACCATGAAAAATGGTTATGGAATTTAGTAAAAATCAAATATTATATTTCATGAGGTTATGGGTAACAATTTCTTAGAAAATTTCCAAAATCCGTACACGTGGGCCCAGGGATGAAATTTAGGAATCTTACCTTTAAGGTTGGGTAACCTCCTTAATAGTTGGAATGCGAACTTTTGGGCACATAGTGATTAGTTTTGGATTGCTCGGCTTCAAATCGTGAGTTTGAGAATAATCTTAGAACGGGAAGTAGGTGAACTTAATCAATATGTACTTCTATTTGTGGGAGGCTATGTACATACGAAGTGATAAGAGTCCGTGCATAGCTACTATTCATCTCTTGGATTAAAGCGGAGGTTGAGTTGAATTTCTTATTTTGAAAAAGAATTGATAGATATTATGATTACTTGAGAAAAATCCATGTCCAACCGCTTCACAAGTATATCCCGCGAGCAGGGTAAAATTTCCACTATTCTAATGGGAAAGAGTCGTTTGCATGTTAATTGATGTATCTATGGTTGGGTCGTTCGACCCTTGGCAGTGCACATTATATTTATATGTACATTTGGATTGGGCAGTATGTCCTTGGCATAATTCGTGCCTAAAGATATTGGGACCCCTTTATATTTAATATTGTTTCATAGACTTGAAAGGTGATAGGATTAGATGAGAGAAATGACTTGGTTCTTACTTGAAATAAAAGGATTATTTACTTATTATCCTGCTCTGAGTTCTATTATAATTTTATATATCATGTTTAATTAGAACTTCATATTATTATATTTTTGCCCATAATAAGTGTCGAAGTCAACCCCTCGTCACTACTTCTTTGAGGTCGGACTAGATACTTATTGGGTACATGTTGTTTTTGTACTCGCGCTACACTTCTGCACTTGATGTGCCGGATCTGAGGCAGGTGAATCTAGTTATCATTTTGGCGCGTACGCTTGACTTGTGGTTCGAGACTATAGGGTGGGCTACCCTTCCGAGCCATTCAGCAGCAACTGAAGTCTCTCTTTTGATTTATTTTCTATCTATTCTATTTCAGACAGTACAATAGAAATGCTTTGTATATTCTACTAGTAGCCCATACACTTGTGACACTAGATCTTGGCACACACTAGTAGACTTGTGAGTTTTTATCCCTATGGTCATAAATACATTTAGTCGCTTTTGTTTTATCAATTTAAATCTGTTTCTTACTAAATCTAATAAATTAAGAAAATTTATTTACTTGGAAAACTTATTAAAATGGAAAATCACTAGATTGTTCACTATTGGCTTGCCTAGCAATGGTGCTGGGCGCCATCATGGCCTAGAATGGAATCGGGTCATGACAACATGGTATCAGAGCACTAGGTTCACGTAGGTCTCACAAGTTATGGGCAATACTAATAGAGTCTTGTGGATCGGTGCGGAGACGTCCTTATCTTCGAGAGGTTATCAGGTGTTAGGAAACTACTCTTTATTCATCTCCTATCGTGCAGTTGATGGTGTACTAAGTTTCTTCTCTTACTCTCTCACAGATGGTGAGAATGCCTGCAGCAGATGTTACGGACCCGGGAGGAGCTGCTCCCCCTATTTCTAGAGGCCGAGGTAGAGGTTGGGGGAGGGCACACGCCCGAGGTAGGGGACGAGTACGTCCCAGAGTTTCCCCAGTTGCACCACCAGCCGATCCAGTGGAGGATCTCATTGATAAGGAGCAGGGCAAGGTGCCCGCAGTAGAGCCAACCCCAGTCGATTTCATGCCAGCACGGGGCTTTCAGGAGGTCATGGGTCGTATGCTGCGGCTCATGGATTCTATGATCCAGGCTGGTTTATTTCAAGCAGGACCAACCACATCTCAGGCGGGAGGGGGAGTACAGAACCTACCGCTCACACTCCTTGGCATGGAGCTGCAGTATATCAGATTCTGGGCACACTACCCGTGGTCGGAGCCCAGCCAATTGTAGCAAATGTACCTAAGGCCACACCAGCTACAACCGGCGAGCCATAGAAGCTACTAGATAGATGGACCAGGATTCACCCTTCGATCTTTGGGGGGTGAGCGACATGAGGATCCCCAGGACTTCATTGATAGGTGCAAGGATAGACTACACAACATGAGCATATTGGAGTCTCACAGGGCGAATTTCACTACCTTTAAGTTGGAGGGAAGAGCACGTAGGTGGTGGAAGTCTTATCTTCTTGGCAGACCGGCGGGTTATCCTCCCATGAATTGGGACCAGTTCACACGCTTATTGTTGGACATGTATATTCCACCCTCCTAGAGGGAAGAGTTGCACTGTCAGTTTGAGCATCTCGAGCAGGGTCAGATGTTAGTCACCGACTATGAGGCGAGACTCTTTGAGTTGTCTCGCCATGCACTTATGATACTTCCTACCGATGCAGAGAGGGTACAAAGGTTTGTTGCGGTATTGCACTCCAGTATTTAGGCTAATATGGCTCGGGAAGTTGAGATTGGAACTTCTTATCAGTTAGTAGTGGATATTTCTCGCAGGATTAAGGTTATCGTCATAGGGGTAAAGAGCAGATGCAGCGAGACAAGAGGTCCCATTTTTCTGGAGAGTTCAGAGGTGCCCCAGCTGGGAGCGAAGGTCATTTTGGGAGGCTTCATCCTAGCAGGCTCCCATATTCAGCACCACCATCTTCTTGGGGTATTCCAGCACTACCATATTTCAATGCTATGGGGGAGAGGTCTTACTGCCTTCCAGCTATTCAGGGTTCTTCCAGTGGGTACTCCGTTCATCAGGGTTCTTCCAGTGCTTATTTCAAGGTCATGCCAAATAGTTCATACCGCACATCTGCTCTTCAGGGTTCTTCCAGTGGGTATTCGGGCCATAAGGGTCAGACTTCATGGCAGCAGTCCACTGCCCCGAGAGGTTGTTATGAGTGCGGGGACCCTAGTCACATGAAGAGACATTTCCCCAGACTTCGGTGCAAGGCAATGAAGCAGGGTCAACAACCCATGATTACAGCACCAGCAGCTGCATCAGCCGTCCGGCCGCCCAGATGTGGAGGGAAGTTGGGTAGGGGCTATCCTAGAGGTGGAGGTCAGGTAGGTGGGGGTGAGCCATGTGGCGCTCCAGCCATGCTTTTCCAGCCAGACCAAATGTAGTGGCCTCAAATGCCGTGATCATAGGTATTATTTCAATATGCGGTAGGGATGCTTCTGTATTATTTGATCCAGTGTCTACTTATTTGTACGTGTCATCTCTATTTTCCCATTTTCTAGATATTCCTCGTGAGTACTTGGGTACTCCTGTCTATGTGTCCACTCCTGTAGGCGATTCTCTTGTTGTGGATTGGATCTATTGGTCTTGTGTGGTCACATTCTGTGGATACGAGACTAGAGCGGATCTTCTGTTGCTCTATATGACCGACTTTGAGGTCATCCTGGGCATGGACAGGCTATACCCATATCATGCCATCCTTGATTTCCTTGCCAAGACTGTTACCTTAGTGATGCCTGAGTTGCCTAGATTGGAGTGGAAGGCTTCATCTGTCAGTACATCTAGCCAGGTTATCTCCTTATGAAGGCTCGACACATGGTCGAGAAGGGTTGTTTGGATTATCTACCCTATGTTCGGGATACTACCACAGAATCTCTAGCGATTGATTCGGTTGTTGTAATTCGGGAGTTACCCGATGTGTTTCCTTCTGACCTTCCAGGCATACCACCAGATCATGACATTGATTTCTGCATTGACTTTGCTCCAAGTAAACAACCTATATCTATCCCATCGTACTGTATGGCTCCGAAAGAGTTGAAGGATCAACTTGAGGAGTCTGCTAGCAAAGGGGTTTGTCAGGCCAAGTGTATCACCTTACGGTGCCCCCGTGCTGTTTCTGATGAAGAAAGATGGGAGTACACGGATGTGCGTTGATTACCGCCAGTTGAACAAAGTTACCATCAAGAACAAGTACCCGCTGCCGCGTATGATGATTCATTTTACCAGTTGCAGTGTGCTAGGGTGTTCTCTAAAATCGACTTGATATCGGGGTACCATCAGTTGAATATTCGGGACTCGAATGTTCTGAAGACTGTTTTCTGTACTAGATATGGCCATTATGAGTTTCTAGTCATGTCTTTCGGCTTGACTAATTCCCCAACAACGTTTATGGATTTGATGAACTAGGTGTTCAGGACTTATATTGATTCTTTTGTTATTGTCTTCATTGATGACAATTTGATTTACTCCCATAGCATGGAGGATCACGAGTAACATTTGAGAGTGGTGCTTCAGATCTTGCAGGAGCAGAAGCTATATGCTAAGTTCTCCAAGTGTGAGTTTTGGCTGGATTCTGTAGCGTTCTTGGGGCATGTTGTATTAGGCTAGGGCACTAAGGTGGATCCCAAGGCAGTTCAAAGTTGTCCTCGTCCCACTTCGGCGGCTGAGATTAGGAGTTGTCACGACCCAAACTACCATGTCGTGATGGCGCCTATAGTGGTACTAGGCTAGCCGACTCATTACCAAAAACAACGCAGTATTTCATTTCAAAGCTAATTTCAAGCTATTTAATAATAAACCTTCATAAAGAGATTCTAAACAAATGAAAAGTACGAAAAGAAAAGCCCGACATCGGGTGCCACTAGTCATGGGCATCTACAATATCTGTGTAATAATACTAAGACCAATACTGTCTGGAAACCACTAAAACATATATAGGAAGATAAGAGGGAGAATAGCAGGGTTGCGATCGCGATGCAGCTACCTTGCTAACTCCAATGATCCGCGATGGATGAAATCAACACTCGCTAGCACATCCAGTAGCGCCTGGATCTGCACACAAGGTGTAAGGAGTAACGTGAGTATGCCAACTCAGTAAGTAATAACAGTAAATGAAGACTGAGCAGTAGTGACGATCAGTAAAACACATAAAGTCCACATCATGAAGTCTCAATAAAGTACACATGCTTTCAAATAAGTATTTTAGTCATATCATCTAGTTTAAAATTTTAGTTTCGGTAAGAAATCATTTAAAGATATTTTGAATTGTTTCAACAGAAGCTCAATGCAAAATAGAGTGAAAATGATGAAAATATAAATATCCCATCGGGCAAAACATCACTCATATACAGCCCCTCGGGCAAGCCTCCTAGCCACTCGCAAACAGCCCCTCGAACATACCTTACCATCACTCATGCCTCTGAGTCACTCAGCACTCGACACTCACACTCAGTAGGTACCTGCGCCTAGTGGGGGTGTGTACAGACTCCGGAGCGGCTCCTTCAGCTCAAGCACTATATCAAGCTAAATCATGGCATAAAAGTCTTAGTACCTCGGCCTATATCAAACATGATTCGGCGTGCAACCCGATCCAATAAATATCCTCACAAATCAGGCCCTTGGCCTCACTCAGTTATAAACCTCTCAATCCACTCGGGCATTTAGAAAAAAAGAATAGGGAACTCAGCCCAAAACAACATTTATATGCATCAAAATAGAGTAATAAAACTGAGTTATGCAGTAAACAAATATAACCATGACTGAGTATAAATTTCCAAATCGAAAACAGTAAGAGAATAGTAAGAAAAGGCCCCCTGAGGGTCCAAACAGTACTGGCACAAGGCCCAAACATGGCATTCAGCCCAAGTTATTGACATTCTTTCTGAAACACATAATCATTATATAGTTTCAACAAGGTATGTAACTCTACAGTTGCTACGGGATGGACGAAGTCACAATCCCCAATGGCGCACGCCCACATGCACGTCACCTAAAAATAGTAAAATGATACAAAACCCGGGGTTTCATACCCTCAGGACTAGATTTACAATCATTACTTACCTCAAACCGGTCAAATCTCTAACCCGCGATGCTCTTGACTCTCGACTCGGCCTGCAAATGCTCCGAATCTATTCAAAATCAGTATATTACCATCAATACACGCTAATGGAATGAATATCACAAGAAAAACCATCAAATTAGACCAAAATCCCGAATTCGGCTCAAACCCGGCCCCCGAGCCCACATCTCGAAACCCGAGAAAATTTACAAAACTAGAAAGATCATTCACTCACGAGTCGAACGATACCAAATTTATCAAAATCCGACCTCATTTGGTGTCTCAAATCCCCAAATCAAACTCTCAAATTCCCAAGCCCTAACCCCTACATTTTCACCCCTCATCTTCACTAATTACATGATTAAACAAGGGGAAATTACCATAAACACGAGTATTAGGGCCCAAGTAACTTACCTCCATGAAAACCCCTTTGAATCCCTCTTAAAATCATTCCCAAAATCTTCAAATCCGAAAAGAAATAGTGAAGAATGCACTAATATTCGCGAAGTGTGACATATATACCTTCTGCCCTGACTTTTCGCACCTGCGGCCATTTTCTCGCACCCGTGCGACCGCACCTGCAGTCCAAGCAACCGCACCTACGCAAGTCCCTTGCACGCCCAGGTCACTTTCACACCAGCGGCCAAGCCTAACACCTACGGGCTCGCAGGTGCGTCCAAGCTTGCGCACATGCGCACCTTCCTCAGCTTGCAAAATTCCGCATCTGCGATCACCTTCCGCGCCTGCGACTCTCGCACCTCTAGCTCCCCTTCCGCAGGTGTGGAAACACTAGAAAATTCACACCAACAGTTCCTTTTCAGCAATTCTCCAACACTAAAACTAATCAACTAACCATCTGAAACACACCCGAGGCCCTCGGGACGTCAATACATAATGCCAACGATTAACATAACAATATACGAACTAAGTCGAGCCTTCGGAACACTCAAGCCTAAGAACTTCTAAACTTCCAATTTTCGCAAACGACGCCGAAACCTACCAAACCTCGTTAGAATAACCTCAAATTTTGCACACACGTCACAAATGACTCTACGAACCTAACCCAACTTCTGGAATTCCATTTCGACCCTGATATCTAATTTTCCACTGCTTACCAAACTCTCCAAATTTCTAACTTTCGCCAATTCAAGCGTAATTCTACCACCGGCCTCAAAATTACATTACGGACACGCTCGTAAGTCCAAAATCACCTAACAGAGCTATTTGAACCATAAAAATTCAAATCTGAGACCGTTTACTCATAAGTCAACATCCGGTTGACTTTTCCAACTTAAACTTCTAAAAAAGAGACTAAGTGTCTCATTCCACTCCGAAACCACTCCGGACCCAGATCAACCAACCTGATACAACACAATACAGTTGAATAACACATAAAGAAGCAGAAATTGGGAAAATGGGGCTATAACTCTCGAAACGACCGGCCAGGTTATTATATCCTCCCTCTTTTAAACAAACGTTCGTCCTCGAACGAGTCTAGAAACATACCCGGAGTCTCAAATAGGTATACCCTGCATCTGGCACTCGGTCTCTCTGGTGGCCTCCTCGACAGGCTGCCCTCTCCACTACACCTTCACTGAAGCTATGTCCTTTGAACTTAAATTTTGAACCCGCCGATCCAAAATATCCATCGGCTCCACATCATAAGTCATATCACCCTAAAACTGAACCATGTTGAAGTCCATAACATGGGACGGATCGCCAGCACACTTCCAAATCATGGAAACATGAAATCCCAGATGCACACTCGACAAACTGGGTGGCAGAGCAAGCTTATAAGCCACCTCCCCTATCATCTGAAGCACCTCAAAAGGCCCAATGAACTGGGGGCTCAACTTGCCCCTCTTCGCAAACCTCATAACACCCTTCATGGGTGATACTTTCAGCAAGATATTTTCCCCAACCATAAAGACACATCACGGACCTTCCTGTCTACATAGCTCTTCTACCTGGACTGCGTCGTGCGAAGCCGCTCCTGAATCAATTTCACCTTATCTAAAGCATCATGAACGAAGTCTGTACCTAAGAGTCTAGCCTCACCCGGCTCAAACCATCCAATCGGAGATGTACACTGCCTCCCATATAAAGCCTCGTACGGAGCCATCTGAATACTCGATGATAGCTGTTGTTATATACAAAATCTGTGAGCGGAAGAAACTGGTCCCATGAACTCCCAAAGTCAATAACACAAGCGCGCAACATGTCCTCCAATATCTAAATAGTGCACTCGAACTGCTCGTCCGTCTGAGGGTGAAAAGTTATGCTCAACTAAACCCGAGTACCCAACTCTCGCTGCACGGCCCTCCAAAACTGCGAAGTGAACTGAGTACCTCTATCAGAAATGATGGAAACTGGGACACCATGCAGACGAACAATCTCTCGAATATAAATCTCAGCTAATCGTTCTGAAGTGTAAGTAGTACCTACAGGAATGAAGTGTGCGGACTTGGTCAGGTGATCCACAATAACCTATATAGCATCGAACTTCCTCGAAGTCCGTGGGAGCCCAACTACAAAGTCCATGGTAATCTGCTCAACTTCCACTCCGGAATATCTAATCTTTGAAGCAAGCCACCCTGTCTCTGATGCTCATACTTAACCTGCTGACAGTTGAGACACCGAGCTACAAACCCAACTATATCCTTCTTCATCCGCCTCCACCAATAGTGCTATCTCAAATCCTGATATATCTTCGCGGCACCCGGATGGATGGAATACCACGAGCTGTGGGCCTCCTCAAGAATCAACTCCCGAAGCCCGTCTACATTAGGCACACATATTCGGCCTTGCATCCTCATCACACCGTCATCACCAATAGTCACATCACTAGCATCACCCCGCCGGACCCTGTCCTGAAGAACGAGCAAGTGAGGGTCATCATACTGATGCTCCCTGATATAGTCATAAAGAAAAGACCTGGAGACCATGCAAGCCAATACCCGACTAGGCTCTAAAATATCCAATCTCACAAGTTGGCCCGATAAGGCCTGAACATCCAATGCCAACGGTCTCTCTGCTGCTGAAAGATATGCTAAACTCCCCAAACTCTCTGCCCGACAACTCAAAGCATCGACCACCATATTGGCCTTCCCCAGATGGTATAGAATAGTGATATCATAGTCTTTAAGAAGCTCCAACCATCTCCGCTGATGCAAATTAAGATCCTTCTGCTTAACAGATACTGCAGATTCCGGTGATCAGTATAAATCTCACAATGAACCCCATACAAATAATGACGCCAAATCTTCAAGGCATGAACGATGGCTGGTAACTCAATATCATGCACCGGATAATTCTTCTCTTGGGTCTTCAACTGGCGCGAGCGTAGGCAATCACCCTACCCTCCTGCATCAAAACAAAATCAATGCCTATCCTCGAGGCATCACAATACACGGTATAAGAACCTGAAGTTGATGGCAAAACTAACACTAGAGTTATGGTCAAAGCAGTCTTGAGCTCCTGAAAGCTCTCCTCACACTAGTCCGACCACCTGAATTGAGAACCCTTTCGGGTCAATTTGGTCAAGGGAGAAGCAATAGATGACAATCCCTCCACAAAGAGACGGTAATAACTCGCCAAACCAAGGAAGCTCCTAATCTCCGTAGCTGAGGACGGTCTAAGCTAACTCTGCACCGCCTCTATCTTCTTTGGATCCACCTGAATACTCTCACTGGACACTACGTGCCCCAAAAATGCTACTGAACCAAGCCAAAACTCACACTTAGATAACTTCACATAATGTTTCCCCTCCCTTAATCTCTGTAATACAATCCTCAAATGGTGAGCATGCTCCTCCTAGCTACGAGAGTACACCAGGATGTCATCAATGAATACAATAATGAAGGAGTCCAAATATGGCTGGAAAACATTGTTCATCAAGTGCATGAATGTTGCTGGGGCATTGGTCAGCCTAAAAGACATCACCAAGAACTCATAGTGGCCATAAAGGGTCCTGAAAGCTGTCTTAAGAATATCCTAATCCCGAATCTTCAGCTGATGATACCCGGACCTCAAATCAATATTAGAGAACACCCTCGCTCCCTGAAGTTGGTCAAATAAATCATCAATACGAGGCTTAGGATACTTGTTCTTGACTGTGACCTTGTTCAACTACATGTAATCAATACATATTATCATGGAACCATCCTTCTTCTTCACAAATAGAACCGGTGCACCCCAAGGTGACACACATAACGTATGAACCCCTTATCTAGGAGTTCCTGAAGTTGTTCTTTCAATTGCTTTAACTCCACTAGTTCCATACAATATGGTGGAATAGAAATGGGTTGAGTGCCCGGCACCAAATCAATACCAAAGTCTATATCCCTGTCAGGCGGCATGCCCGGCAGGTCTGCAAGAAACACATCTTGAAAATCATGGACCACTAGAACAGAATGAATAGTAAGAGTCTCAGCACTAACATTCCTCACAAAATCCAAATAAGAGAGGCATACCTTCTCAACTATACGCTGAACCATCAAGTAAGAAATCATCCTACTCGGTACATACTCTATAGAACCGCTCCACTCGACCCTCAGGAATCCCGGCATCACTAAGGTCACGGTCTTAGCGTGACAATCTAGAACAACATGACATGGAGATAACTAATCCATGACCAATATCACATCAAAGTAAACCATATGCTGAGCCATCATGTATGAAATCACCCTACTCGGAACATAATCTATAGAACTGCTCCACTCGACCCTCAAGAATCCTGACATCACTAAGGTCACGGTCTTAGCGTGACAATCTAGAACAACATGACATGGAGATAACTAATCCTTGACCAATATCACATCAAAGTCAACCATACTGAGCAACAACAGATCCACCCAGGTCTCCAGACCCCCAATAATCACCACACATGACCGATACACACGGTCCATAACAATAGTATCGCCCATAGGATTAGATATATGAACAAATGAAACTAAAGTCTCACGGGGCATATCCAGAAAATGAGCAAAGTATGAGGAAACATATGAATAGGTGGAACCAGGGTCAAATAATACGTAGGCATCTTTGTGACAGACTAAAATAATACCTATGATCACGGTATCTGAAGCCATAACATCTGGTCTAGCTGGGAGTGCATAGAAACGAGCCTGACCATCACCTGATCAACCTCCCCCTCTAGGGCGACCCTTAGCTGACTGACCTCCATCCCTAGCTGGGTGGGTGGGTGGTGAAGTAAGTGGAGCGGAAGTCGATGGCTGACTCCTCTGCTGAGAAGAACCCCCATGACGACGAGGACACTGCCTCCACATATGACCAAACTCCCCGCACTCAGAACAAATCCCCTAGTGCTGGTGATGGGGACTGAAGGGCACCTCTAGCATCGGGATAACTGGTAAAAGGACCTAGCATGATGGAGCCCTGAACTGATGAAGCGCAGGACAAACTTTGGGCTGGGAGGGAACCGAATAATGAGTGGCCCTAATTAGAACCTTGCCCCGATAATGCAGCACGATGAACTGGGCGAGCTGACTGAGTAGGCCTAAATGGACAGCCTCTAACGTGCTGGAACTGGCCACCATGTGGATCACCATTGAATCCACACTGACCACGAGGCCTCTTAGCCTCCATCTTGCCCCTCTCATGACCACTGACCATCTCAATCTGTCGAGAAATGTTGACAACCTCATCAAAAGTATCACCAGACACTCTCTCTGGTCATAATCAATCGAAGCTGAAAATCGAGGCAATCTATAAACCTCTTTATCCGCTCTCGGTCTGTAGGAACCAACCAGACCGCATGACGAGCCAACTCGGAGAACCGCATCTCATACTATGTAACAAACATATCACCCTGTCAAAGCTGCTCAAACTGCCTGCGCAACTCCTCTCTACGGGACTCAGGTACAAACTTCTCCAGAAAGAGAACGGAGAACTACTGCCAAGTAAAGGGCAGTGCGCCAACCGGCCTACGCCTCTCGTAAGCCTCCCACCAACTAAATGCAGCCCTAGAGAATTGGAAGGTAGTAAATGAGACCCCACTGGTCTCTAGAATACCCGATGTCTAAAGCATCCTCTGACACTTATCCAAGAAACCATGTGCATCCTCACCCTCAGCACCACTAAACGATGGAGACTGGAGTCTCCCAAACCTCTCCAATCTGCATTGCTCATCCTCTGGCATAACAAGATCTAAAAGGGGAGGAAAACAATTTGGACAAATATGATATTGAATCTATTTTAAACAGGAGTATAAGGGGGGGAGGTTCCTATGTTTTTTAGCTTATAGGATCATTCCATGCAATACTTTGTAACTTCCCTAAGTTGGGGTTTTACTCATAGCATTAGTGCACGGACTATCATCTCCATACTACCCAATTACTATCTTTCAGTTGTTACCTAAGCGTTCTAATAGCTTCTAGCTCGTTCCTTACGCGTGCACTACCCGTCCCTTACCTATGGCCCTGGAGGTATTAGGACCTCTATTTAGGGTGGTTCTAGACTAACCTATTTTACTTAAAAATGAAAAATCTAGGCGACAAACAAAATACAAATAGGACTTTCATATAAAGAAACAAATAAGGGCACACATTGACCTCCACACATAAGAAACAAATGCACGCTATTGAATCAGCTTACTTTGTTAATTTTAGAATCCTATAGGCAGGTTATATATATGAGCAGAAACAGAGTGTAAAGAAACAGCTTTATTAAAGTGATCATTGAGACCAATTTGTTGGCCTACTGATTTTATTAGGTATGAATATGGGCACCGTCAGCAAATTGTCACAATTTAGGCCCGGAATCATTAGCAACCCTTACAGATTTGCCTAAGTGATAGCTAGAATTGGTCGAACTCAGAACTGATTAACGGAACCCTTTAGGCATGGTTTCTACGAGTTTATTATAGACCTATAACGTGGTTTCTAAGTGAACTACTGATTTTAACCCATAAAGACAGGTTTTATTCCTTTTAAGTCCTATAGGCATGCTTGCTAATTGCATAATTGATTTAGATCCCTATAGGCATGATCTCTAAGTTGAAACTAATATTTTATTTCCTATAGGCATGATTTCTAATTATTGACTTGATTTAAACTCGTATAGACATGATTTTTAAGTTGAAAAACTGATTTCACCCTATAGGCATGATATCTATTAGTTTAAATCCTATAGGCATGATTTCTACGTTTGAACTAATCTTTATTTCCTATAAGAATGATATCTATAAATCGTATGTAGGCAGAATTTTAAGAAGATTGCCAGAAAAGATTATTATTTCAGACAAACAGAATCATGTAAACATGGTCACTAATGCACGTTGGGGTTTAAAAAATGTGTGGATCCTAGGGCAGGATTTCTAATGTAGAGTTAATGAAAAGGCCTATAAATAGTATCTCTAATATGCGAGTGTAAAAGTACAGAACTAAACAATCAAGTAATTCCTATAGGTAGGATCTCTAAACAAGTAGTAGCAATCACATGACTTGATCAACATAATTAAACCTATAGACATTATTTCTACCCAAGTTTAACAAAAGATAGAATGAAAACCCCCCAGCTTTCACTAATCAAACCCGAATATGTTATTACAGAAATTATTACAATCCAGATTGTATAAATTACATAATAGTATCCATTACACTATAGGGAGCCTTCATAGGCCCAATATTAATCTGGAAACCAGGCCTTCCAACATAACAAATTTGGAGAATAATAGTTATCCATTCATGGCACATTAAAAGCCAGGCTTCCCATGTGTCAAAATTCTCAAGGGCCTTAGGGACCCCGGGCAATGCTCACACCAGAACCACATTCAGAAGCAAACTCATAAAAGATTGGAAAACCAGCGCCAATGTGTTAAAAAGTACAAAGGAGTCTCAAGGATCCTAGGCAGTTCTCACACTGGGGGTGGTTGAGAACTTAAATGACTAAGAGTAGGGATTTTAAAACCGGTATATAAAGGAAAAGGGGCATATTTCAAAATAGTTCAATTTCAGAAGAAAGAAAGTTCAGAACACAAAGTTGCAGGCAGAACTACACCAAGAAGCAAACAAGGTTCATGTCCAGCACATAGTTCAAACACCTTGTCATCTGATTAAGCTAAGTGTTCATGATAGTATTTAAAACAGTCATGGCTAAAACACATAAGCAATTAGGCAAAAACATCTTAATTAAATAGACAGAGTTAAGCATTAGACAAGTGATCACATGTTTATAGTGCCTTTCAAGAAAATAGACTAAACCTTAAACTTAGGAGAGGATTCATATTATTTGAAATAACTTAGTCTTAGGTTAACAGTATAAAATTATGATAGAAAGGACACAACATGCTAGGAATTGAAACAAGCTAGTCAAACAAAGCATAGAGAATGGAACTGCAAAGGTTAGGGCATACCAATTGAGAAGAAAGAAAGTAAAGGTGCAACAACATTTATATTCCAGAATAATTTGTCCTTGGCTTTCAGCCAGCCAAATAATAACCACTTACTACAGAAATCAGAACAAGAGAGAACAAAGAGAACTTAGTTTTTTTTAGAATAGCAGGATTCGAGTCCTCTTAAAGGGAATGAGGAAGGGGTTTAAATACTCTCAATGAGGTAGACAAATAAGGCATGATAATAACTTCAGAATCAATTAGAGCCGGCTTCAATCAATTAACAGCATAAAATCAGGCTAGTACCACTTAATTTAGGGAAAGCATTATATGGAATCAATTAGTAGTCAAACACCAGATTAAATAAGGTAAGAGATAAGTCCAGAAAATAATTAGGATTCAACTCCATTAATAAGGACACAAAAATCAAGCCAGTAAGGGAGTTAAGGAAAGTAGTTCGAGTAATTAATCACATAAATAAGATAAGAACAGGTAAAATCTTAATAAGGAAATACCGGTACTAAAGGAAAGATGATTTCAAAACCCAATTTAGATAAGTAAAATCAATTAACACTTAATTGAAAGAGTTAAAGGTAAACGGGCAGAAACAGTAGGATAAACAGTCAGATTAAGAAATACAAAGACATATAGATGGAACTAATTAAATAAAGTAAAATTCAGTCAAACAATAAATAAGCAAACCAGAGATGAAACATTTAAACGTTAAAACATTTTCTTGCAAAAATCCGTTACAACCAAAACCCTAGTTTTAGGGTAAAAATCGGTCCTAAAATAATAAAAGTTGTAAGAAATAGAAATATCGAAATTTTAAAGGGGAAATACTAAAACAAACACTAAATCGTGTCATATCTAAAAAGATCTAAGCAGATTTATCAAGGAAATAGCCAGGTTCATAGAAAAATAAACAGAAGTGAACTGAATCTGGTTTGAACCAAAGATTTGAAACCATAAAATAGGAAAACATTCGTACTCACAGGTATTATAGACGAAATAGCCGAGATATGAGAGACATTGAACCAGATTTGGTTAGAGTCTCTTGAGATGCACATCAAGTAACATAAGAATCGTATAACCAGTAAAGAGATGAAGCCAAATAAGGCATGAAATCGAAGGAAAATCTCATGAATCAAGAGGGAATGTGTGGCGGCGGGGCTAGGGTTAGAAAGGGGGTGAGAGAGAAGAGTGGAGTAGAGGATCCAAAGACGGCGGGTTGGAAAAAATGAGGTACAATTTGGGCTTTGGGTATATTAAAAAAGGGGTTGAAGGTTTAGGGTCGTTGATCTTCTGAGTTCAACGACCATGATTGGATATTTTAGGTGGGCGGATTAATCAGACGGGTATGTGCATGGGTAGTTGGCTTTGGGTATTGGGTTATGGGTTAGGATCGTTGGGCTAGTTAGTATCAGGCTGGATATGTCCGAAAAATTTAATAAAAAGCGATATGTATTAAATACCCACTTAAATTAACAAAATAATTCATAATATAATTAATAAATGATAAAAAATGCTATTTGTATATGAATATTATTTAAAATAATTAATTAATATTAAAAATATAAAAAGTCATTTTTCGTGTAAATAAAGTAATTATGCATGCATGGGCTATTATTGCAAAGTTATTGCAATTATAGCCCTAAAGATGTAATATAATTATGCATAAAATGGTTAGATCTTAATATAAATATAAAATGATAAAATTAAGTAATAAAATTATTATAAAATTATTTGTGATGCAATTAGTAATTATTTTAGATAATAAAATGCTGGAATAAATTGATTAAAAATCCTTTAAAATAACGAAAAATTATGGAAAAATACTGGTTGATGCTCATGCACTATTTTGAAAGTATATGTATTTAAAAATATATATTTGAAAAAATTGGGTATCAACAGCTGTCGCTCTTTATCCGGGAAGGATGAAAGAGTTGTCGGGTAAATATATGATGGCCAATTTTGACCGAATAGAGCGATTTCAGAGATATAGGCCGCACTCTAGTCTTCGAGCTGCCTACATATCCCTAGTTTACAAGAATCAGGTCGTGTGTAGTTCTGAATCCACCGGTGGAATGAACTGATGTGGTTGTCACAAGGACGGACACAAGGTTTCGAATAGGTGAAACGGTTATAGTGAGTGGTCAGGTTTGAAATAATTTGAAGAAACTGGAGTGGGATTTCTCCTGTTGGGATAACAGTTACTCACTGGTCACCTGTAAATCAAAAAATGTACTGCAAGCATATACGCATAAATTTGCGTAAATTTAGACATGATGCAAATTCCCTTCAGACCTTGAAAACTGTCTTTGGACGATTGAGGATGACGTCCTTACACTATGATGTCCCGGGCCATGAATTGTGCAGTAAGGGATTCGCAGGCCATGAAATGATGTTCTCGGGCAATGAAAATGGTGCCTCCGAACCATGACGCCTTTGAATAATGATGAGTAAGTTTGAGAGATCCTCAGACCATGGCATGATGTCTTTCGACTATGAGGATGGTGCCTTCAGACTATGATGCCTTCAGACAAGTTGGCTATATTTATTCTATGAGGAGCGGAGAAATGATGCTAGAGGCAACAAGACAGAGCTTAGTCATGTGCGAAGTTAAGGGTAGAGCTTAGCCCGATGCAAGAGAGACTGTGCTTAGTCTCGTGCGAGATTCAGGACATTTCTTAGTACCATGAAAAGAGAAGGTAGTTCTTAGCCTTATGCACATAGGGAGGCAGGGCTTAGCCTCATGCAAATGATCGGTACAGTTCTTAGTCCCTTGCAAAGAGAAGGCAATGCTTAGCCTTATGCACATAGGGAGGCAGGGCTTAGCCTCATGCAAATGATTGAGGCAGTTCTTAGTCTCATGCAAAGAGAAGGCAATGCTTAGCCTTATACAAATAGGGAGGAATGGCTTAGCCTCATACAAATGATTGAGACATGACTTAGTCTCATGCGAAGAGAAGGAAGTGCGTAGACTTATACAAATAGGGAGGTAGGGCTTAGCCTCATACAAATGATTGAGACAGGTCTTAGTCTCTTGCAAAGAGAAGGTAGTGCTTGGCCTTATGCAAATAGGGAGGCAAGGCTTAGCCTCATTCAGGGATTGAGACAAAGCTTAGGCTCATGCAGATGTAAGAGTAAAAGTGAAGTATTCTTAGCTGACAATGTGTTTTGTGCATAGCAATTTTGTTGTCGCAATGATATTTATTATTTCTGCATCCAAAGAAAATTTTGTGAGTTTTGCGGGGGAGGTTGGTTCGTGCCTTTTCTTGCTCAATTTGCTCCTCTCTATCTGAAGATCATGTTCAATCTATTAGGGTAGCATTTGGCTAAATCAAAGTTTCTTTTTCAAAAGCATGCGTGTATAATTTTCAAATACATATAGTATGCAGTGTAGAAATTAGTTAGATGAACCAGTAGCTGTGACATAATTAGAGACATTGCGACTTCCTCTTCCGTAGAATTTTGAGGATCCTCCTCAAAATTCTGCCCCAGTTAACTAGATGACTTTTCTGACTACTCCATATGTTGCGGTTGGCTGAACTTGCTTCGGAATTTTGAGGGTCCTCCTCAAAATTCTGCCTCAGTTTCTGATCGGGGGGGAAATGGAAATTTCATTGAATTGTGCCTGAACCCACAAGGCTTCCTACGTATCCCCTCTTAAATGGGAATCAGGTCGAGTGTAGTTCAATTTATATCATATGAAGAAGCATAAATAGTTTACACATAGTATCTTTTGATTGCATCTAAATTGATAGGCTTTGGCCGTATTTCTCCGTCTCTCGTTGTGAGTATGAGTGCTCCTCCTGTCAATAATCTATGAACCATGTAAGGACCTTGCCAGTTGGGAGAGAATTTCCCTTTGGCCTCATCTTGATGTGGAAAGATCTGTTTCAGTACCAGCTTCCCTAGCATGAACTGTTTGGTCTGACCTTTTTATTGAAAGCCTTAGACATTATATTCTGATAGAGCTGGCCGTGACACAGTGCATTCATCCTCTTGCCGTCTATGAGGGCTAATTTCTCATAGTGGTTCCTTATCCATTCTTCGTCGTTGAGTTCAGCTTCTTGTATAATTTTTCAAGGAATTTCTACCTCGGCGGGAATGACAGCTTCAGTACCATAAACCAGCAGGTAGGGGGTTGCCCCGATTGATGTGCAGATTGTGGTACGGTATCCTAGTAAGGGGAATGGTAATTTCTCGTGTCATTGCTTGTGATTTTCTACCATTTTTCTTAGTATCTTCTTGATGTTTTTGTTGGCGGCTTCTACGGCTCCATTCATTTGAGGCATGTATGATGTGGAATTCTTGTGCTTGATTGTTAAAGTGTCACACATGGCTTTCATCAGATCACTATTGATATTGGCGGCATTGTCAGTGATGATGGACTCTGGAACCCCAAATCGACAAATAATCTGGTCACTGACAAAATCTGTGACGACTTTCTTGGTTACCGCTTTGTAAGATGCAACTTCAACCCATTTAGTGAAGTAGTTGATGGACACTAAAAGGAACTGGTGCCCATTTGAAGCGGTGGGCTCAATTAGGCCGATGACATCCATTCCAGGCACTGAAAGGCCAAGGTGAGCTTGTTGCATTAAGATTGTTTGGCGGCGGCCATATCATGTCTGCATGTATTTGGCATTGGTATCATTTCTGAACGTACCGGATGCAGTCTGTCTCCATGGTCATCCAAAAGTATCCGACCCTGAGTATCTTCCTGGCTAAGATAAAATCATTCATATCTGGGCCGCAGGTTCCGACATGTATTTCCTCGAGCAATTTGGAAGCCTCTTTTGCGTCAACACACCTTAACAGCCCAGATCGGGAGTTCTCCTATATAGGGTTCCTCTGCTTTGGAAGAAATGATTAGACAATCTCCGAAGGGTGTGTTTCTGAGTATGGTTTTCATGTTCCGGGTATTCTACTTTTGTCAAATATTCTTTGATGTCGTGGAACTAGGGGTTTCTGTCCGTTTCTACTTCAACATGAGCAATGCCGACTGATTATGGATCCTCACCGGAATGGGATCGATGAAATTCTTGTCTGGATGTTGTATCATTGATGACAAGGTGGCCAATGCGTCTGTGAATTCATTCTGAATTCTGGGGACATGTCGGAATTCTATATTTTTTAACCTCTTCTTCATTTCTTGTCCATGATGCAAATATGGCATTAGTTTGGAATTCTTGGTAGCCCATTCTCCTTGTACTTGATGTACCAGCAGGTCTGAATCGCCGATTACCATCCATTCCTGAATATTCATATCAATAGCTTGGTTGAGCCCTAATATGAAGGCTTCATATTCCGCCATGTTGTTAGTGCATGGGAATCTGAGTTTTGTAGAAACCGGATAATGCTGACCGGTTTCTAATACCAAGACGGCCCCGATACCCACTCTTTTAAAATTTGCAGCTCCGTCAAAAAACATCCTCTAACCGTCGTAGGCTTCAGCAATATCTTCTTATACGAATGATACCTCCTCATCAGGAAAATACATTTTTAGGGGTTCGTATTCTCCTCCTACAGGATTTTTAGCAATATGATCTGCTAAGGCTTGTCCCTTGACTGCTTTCTGAGTAACATAGATAATGTCGAACTCACTCAGCAAGATTTGCCACTTGGCCAGCTTCCCAGTAGGCATGGGTTTCTGAAAGTTTGTAAGGAGTGAACTTCTTGCTTAAGTAGTAGATGGCCTGATCTTTTCTTTCCGTTTGGTCATATTGTCCCAGAACACAACTGAAGGCTCCATCTAACACTGCAAGGTAGAGTAGTAGTGGTTTACCAGGATCTGGTGGGACTAACACTGGTGGTGTAGACAAGTATTCCTTGATTTTGTCAAAAGCCTTTTGACAATCCTCGGTCCAACTGGTTGGTGCATCCTTCTTTAGCATTTTGAAAATTGGCTCACATATTACTGTGGACTGTGCTATGAAATGGCTGATGTAATTGAGACGTCCCAAGAAACTCATCACATCCTTCTTGCTTTATGGTGGTGGTAATTCCCCGATGACTTTAACCTTTGATGGGTCCAACTCTATTCCTTGGCAACTGACGATGAATCTCAACAATTTTTCTGCAGGAACCCGAATGCACACTTTACAGGATTTAACTTTAGATTTTATTTCCATAGCCGGTCAAAGAATTTCCTCAAATCTGCTATGTGATATGTAGCCCTCTTGGATTTGATGATGACATCGTCAACATATACTTCTATTTCTTTATGTATCATATCATGGAAGATCGTTGTCATAGACCTTATGTAGGTGGACCCAACATTCTTTAGACCAAATGGCAATCATTTTGTAGTAGTACACTCCCCATGGTGTGATGAAGGCTATTTTCTCTGCATCTTCTTCGTCCATCCAAATCTGATGGTAACCTGCGAAGCAATCTACAAAGGACTAGAGTTCATTCTTGGTGCAATTGTCGATCAGTATGTGTATGTTTGGTAGCGGGAAATCATCCTTGGGACTTGCTCTATTTAGATCTCGATAATCAACACAAACTCTGACTTTCCCATCTTTCTTTGGAACTGTTACAATATTGGCCAACCAAGTTGGGTACTCAACTACTCTGAGGACCTTGGCTTTGATCTGCTTAGCGACTTTCTCCTTGATTTTCAGGCTCATGTCTGTCTTGAATTTACTGAGTTTTTGCTTCACTAGCGGAGACATTGGATTTGTGGGTAACTTGTGAACCACTATGGATGTGCTCAACCCTGTCATATAATCGTATGACCATGCAAGGATATCCTCCTATTGTTTTAGGAATCGAGTGTATTCTTCTTTCTCTATGGTGACAAATGGATGCTTATGCCGGTTTCCTTGACGGTTTCGTAATCTCCCAATTTGACTATCTCAGTCTCGTCCATGTTGGACTTGGTCTTGTTCTCAAAGTTCTCCACTTCTCTGACAATTTCCTCAGGTATTACATCCTCTTCTTCTATTTCTTCCGAGTCAATGTCCTTCTGTTTCATTGTCTCATTACATGTCACAGTCGTTGGTTCATCAAGGTAAGAAATAGTAATATTGTAGGGATGAAGATATGAAAGAAAATAGTAATAATAAAACATCAAACCATTTAAAGAGTTAAACAAAATGATTTCACATAATGTTTTTCGAAAAGGAACACTGAAAGTAAAACATTATTTAAAACAAAATGCCAAAGAGGAAATCATTTTCAAAAGTAAACAATGGTATAAGCCTCGCTACCCCGGGATTCGTCGGGCCCTTGATGGTCTAACAGTCCATTTCTTGAGGAATGCTCCTCTCTCCACAGTCTGGATAGTGAGGCCTTCTTCCTCCTCCTCCTCAAGTATTACACAACAATCCATGTCATCATCTTCAAAGAACAAATTCCTCAATGCTGCCAAGGCTTCTTCTTCTTCTTCTGATCCCCAAGAGGATAGTATGGACCACGCCATGGCGGCGACCAATTCTGATATTCCTGTCAGGTATACTAATATCCGAGCCCGAAGGTTGTGCCATGGAACTTCAGCTGTACTGGTTTGGAGATACCTTGAAGCTTTTTACGAAGCCCCTTACCAGGTTCAAACCCTGCCCGTGCCAATATGCTCTCTATTTTGCTACTCCGCCATTTATAATTCTCAATCGTGTTAATACGCTCGATGTGATGGTATGTTTATCTACCTAACTTCCTTATGTTTTATACCACCAGAACAGTCTGACTGGTGCAAATGGCGTTGCTCCCATCTCCATGGATGATCACTTCTTGATGGTTTCATTTAAATTTTACTGCTTGGTGCAACAGATTGTAGGAGGAAGATATGTCTAGCACGTGAAATTAAACATCGAACAAAGTAGGACCCACCTGCAAGCATAAATTGGTTTCCCCAATTGTGGCACTTTACGACCTATCGAAAACCTTCACATTCATAGTCCCTTCTCGTATTTCATGCAAACCCTTGCCCTACCTTTTAGAGTTGTAAATGGACAGATGTTGAGGTTGGATCCTCCGTCTATCAAAACCCTGGCAATGAACTTATCCTCGCATTGCACTGTGATGTGCAGTGCCTTATTGTGGCTCAATCCCTCTGGCGGCAACTCATCTTCGTGAAAGGTGATCTTGTGGCTCTCCAGTACTTTCCCCACTATGTTGGCCATTTCCCCACTGGTGATATTGCTAGGCACGTACGCTTCATTCAACACCTTTATCAGAGCATTCCTATGCGCCTCAGAATTTTGCAGCAGTGATAGGATAGATATCTGGGCGGGAGTTTTGTTCAGATGGTCTACCACATAATATTCCCTTGCATGTTCCTTCCTCCAGAGATCATCTTGACTGGTTTCAATGATAGTTGTTTGGCAGCGGCTTCCTTACTTGTTCCTCCAAAATTCTCAGTTGTATAGATTCTTCCAGTTCTGGTCATCCCTTGTGCATCACCAGACTCTTCCATTTTTGCTTTCCCTTTCCTCCTAGCTTCGGCAACATAATCCCAAGGTATGACATTGGATTTAAAGGCAGTGTGGATGCTATCATCACCGTGAAGGGTGTGGTTACTTCTACTTCAAATGGAGCAGGTGTAGCTATTGTCACTTCGATTTCGAACAGAGTTGATGCAGCTACCTCAGCTTCGACTGGTGGTTGTATCTGTACCACAATAGGAGTGAGTGTGACTGCAGGTTTCTTAGGGTCATCACCTTCCCGAGTAAGTCCAATCGACCCCTCACGATCCCATTCATCCTTCGGTTTCTATTACATTGACTCATTCACCCCTATGATCTGGGAGGGGTTTTTTGCGGACATTGTGTTTGGTTTCTTTCGCATGTTTAACCTTGGTATCAATCAGTGTTTGGATCTTATCTTTCAGGGTGCGACATTCATCAATAGTATGTCCCTTTATACCGAAATGGTACGCACACGTCTTGTTTAGGTTGACCCATTGTGATAAGTTATCCATAGCCATACCGGGAATGGGGTGACATATCCAACAACTTTTAATCTTTCATAAAATTAGTCAATGGGTTCAGCAATGGGGGTGTATTGTCTAGGTGGTTTGCGATCAAAATTGGGCCTAGGTTTTTGGTAGTTTGGACGAACTGGAGGTGAATGATAATAGATTGGGTATTACAGGTGCGGTAGGCGGTAGCGTGTTGAGGATATCTGGGAGGTGAAGGTTGGTATGTGGGTGGAGGTGTTTGGTACACAAATGAAGATTTCGGACCTTGGGAAACCATTACTATTCCCACTTCTTTCTTCTTTGATATTCCACCTGATTGTAGTGCTTTATTTGTGGCCTGCAGTGCCTCAAAATTTGTCACCGTTCCACTTTTGATACCTTCCTCGATCCTTTCTCTGAGCTTGATGATATCGGAGAACTTGTGATTCTCTATTACCATTAACCTTTCGTAATATTGTGGATCCTAAGCCCTAACAAAGAATTTGTTCATTTGCTCTTCATCTAATGCCGGCCTGATCTTCACTGCGTCTGACCTCCATCGAGTAGCGTACTCGCGGAAAGTCTCAGTTGGCTTCTTCTTGAGATTTTGGATATACAAGACGTCTGGTGCATTTTTCATGTTGAATCTGAATCTATCCATGAAATCTGATGCCATGCTTACCCAATTAGCCCATTTCTTGGGATTTTGGCTTATGCACCAAGATAGGGCGTCTCCATTGAAGCTTCTCATGAATAGCTTCATGCGAATCATTTCGTCCTTTACAACCCCTACGAGTTTTTCACAGTAAGTTCTCAAATGAACTATTGGGTCAGCCGTTCCATCAAACATTTCGAACTTGGGAGGTTTGTAACCCTCCGGCAGTTCCACATCTGGCTGAATGCACAAACTCCGAATCCCCAAGGTCGCCACATTTCAAACTTGGGAGGTTTGTAACCCTCCGGCAGTCAACATGCTATCGCGCCCTCTTTTTCCTCGCGAAATCAGGTTTCGACATTTCTGGGACAACTCCTTCTTTTTGGGATTGAGTAAGGGATTGGAAGAGTCGTCACCTAATGGATTAAATTGTGTTAGGGCATAGAGCAATTAACTCATAAACCAATTTGCATCACCAGAGATCGGGTAATGGCTCAAATTACTTTGGGGGAAGGTGTTAGGCACCCCTCGAGGTCCAAAACAGTGGGTCTTGACCGAACTTAAATTAAGCGAATTTGTCTAAAAGGGGAGGAAAATAATTTGGACAAATATGATATTTAATCTATTTTAAACATGAATATAAGGGGGGGGGGGGGTCCTATGTTTTTTAGCCTATAGGATCATTCGATGCAATACTTTGTAACTTCCCCAAGTTGCGGTGTTACTCATAGAATTAGAGCACGGGCTATCATCTCCTTACTACCAAATTACTATCTTTCAGTGTTTACCTAAGCGTTCTAATAGCTTCTAGCTTGTTCCTTATGCGTGCACTACCCGTCCCTTACCTATGGACGTAAAGGTATTAGGACCTCTATTTAGGGGGGTTGTATACTGACCTATATTACTTAAAAATGAGAAATCTTAGCGACAAACAAAATAAAAATAGGACTTTCATATGAAGAAACAAATAAGGGCTCACATTGACCTCCACACATAAGCAACAAATGCACGCAATTGAATCGGCATACTTTGTAAATTTTAGAATCCTATAGGCAGGATATCTATATGAGCAGAAATAGAATGTAAAGAAACAACTTTATTAAAGCGATTATTGAGACCTATTTGTTGGCCTAATGATTTTATTAAGTATGAATCTGGGCACTTCCAGTCAGCAAATTATCACAATTTTTAGGCCCAGAATAATTAGCAACCCTTACAAATTTTCCTAAGTGATAGCCAGAATTGGTCGAACATAGAACTGGTTAACGGAACCCTATGTGAATGGTTTCTACGAGTTTATTATAGACCTATAACATGGCTTCTAAGTGAACTATTGATTTTAACCCATAAAGACAAGTTTTTATTCCTTTTAAGTCATATAGGCATGCTTACTAATTATTGAATTGATTTAAACCCCTATAGGCATGATCTGTAAGTTGAAGCTGATCTTTTATTTCCTATAGGCATGATTTCTAATTACTGGCTTGATTTAAACTAGTATAGACATGATTTTTAACTTGAGAAACTGATTTCACCCTATAGGCATGATATCTATTAGTTTAAATCCTATAGGCATGATTTCTAGGTTTGAACTGATCTTTATTTCCTATAAAAATGGTATCTATTAATCGTATGTAAGCAGAATTTTATGCACATTACTAGAAAAGGTTATTATTTCAAACAAAAAGAATCTTGTAGACATGGTCACTAATGCACGTTGGGGTTTAAAAATGTGTGAATTCTAGGGCAGGATTTCTAATGCAGAATTAACGAAAAGGCCTATAAACAGGATCTCTAATATGCGAGTGTAAAAGTACAGAACTAAACAATCAAGAAATTCCTAGAGGCATGAACTCTAAACAAGTAGTAGAAATCACATGACTTGATCAAAATAATTAAACCTATAGACATTATTTCTACCCAAGTTTAACAAAAGGTAGAAGGAAAACCCCCAGCTTTCACTAATCAACCCCAAATCTGTTATTACAGAAATTATTATAGTCCAGATGAATAATTACATAATAGTATCCATTACACTATAGGGAGCCTTCATAGACCCAATATAAACCTGGGAACCAGGACCTCCAACATAGTAACTTTGGAGCATAATAGTGATCCATTCATGGCACATTAAAATTCAGGCTTCCAGTATGTCAAAGTTCCCAAGGGCCTCAGGGACCCCGAGCAATGCTCACACCAGAACCACATTCAGAAGGTAACTCATAAAAGATTGGAAAACCAGCCACAATATGCCAGAGTTCAAAGGAGTCTCAAGGACCCTAGGCAGTGCTCACATTGGGAGTGGTTGAGAATCTAAATGACTAAGAGTAGGGGTTTTAAAATCGGTATACAAAGGAAAAGGGGCAGATTTCAAAATAGTTCAATTTCAGAAGAAAGAATGTTCAGAACACAGAGTTGCAGGCAAAACTGCACCAAGAAGCAAACAAGGTTCATGTTAAGCACATAGTTCAAACATGTTGTCATCTGATTAAGCTAATTATTCATGATATTATTTAAAATAGTCATGGTGAAAACACAGAAGAACCTAGGCAAAAACATCTGAATTAAACAGACATGACATACGAGTTAAGCAACAGACAAGTGATCACATGTTTACAGTACCTTGGAAGAAAACAGACTAAACCTTAATCTTAGGAGAGGATTCATATTATTTGAAATAACTTATTCTTAGATTAAAAGTATCAAATTGTCATAGAAAGAACAGAGTCATGCTAGGAATTGAAACATGCAAGTCAAACAAAGCATAGAGAATGGACTTGTAAAGGTTAGGGCATACCAGTTGAGAAGAAAGCAAGTAAAGGTGCAATAGCAGTTAAATTCCAGAATAATTTGGCCTTGGCTTCAGCCGGCCAAATAATAACCACTTAGTATAGAAATCAGAACAAGAGAGAACAAAAAGAACTTAGGTTTTTTTTAGAATAGCAGGATTCGAGTCCTCTTAAAGGGAATGAGGAAGGGTTTTAAAGAGTATCAATGAGGTAGACAAATAAGGTATGAGAATAACTTCAGAATCCATTAGAGGTCGGATTCAATCAATTAACAGCATAAAATCAGGCTAGTACCACTTAATTTGGGAAAGAGTTATATGGAATCAATCATTAGTCAAGTACCAGATTAAATAAGGTAAGAGATAAGTTCAGAAATCAATTAGGAGTCAGCTCCATTAATCAGGTCACAAAAATCAAGCCAGTAAGGGAGTTAAGGAAATTAGCACGAGTAATTAATCACATAAATAAGGTAAGAACAGGTAAAATCTTAATAAGGAAATACTGGTACTAAAGGAAAGCTGATTTTAAAACCCAATTTAGGCAAGTAAAATCAATTAACACTTAATTGAAAGAGTTAAAGATAAACGGGCAGAAACAGTAGGATAATGTCAAATAATCGAAACCCTAAGAAATACAAAGACATATAGATGGAACTAATTAAATCAAGTAAAAATTAGTCAAACAATAAATAAGAAAACCAGAGATGAAACATTTAAACATTAAAACATTTTCTTGCAAAAATTTGTTAGAACCAAACCCTCGTTTTAGGGTAAAAATCGGTCATAAAATAATAAAAGTTGTAAGAAATAGAAATATCGAAATTTTAAATGGGGACATACTAAAACAAACACTAAATCATTTCAGATCTAACAAGATCTAAGCAGATTTATTCAGGAAAGAGCCAGGTTCATAGAAAAATAAACAGAAGTGAACCAAATCTGGTTTGAACCAGAGATTTGAAACCATAAAATACGAAAACATTCGTACTCACAGGTATTATAGACGAAATATCCGAGATATGAGAGACTTTGAACCAGATTTGGTTTGAGTCTCTTGAGATGCACATCAAGTAACATAAGAATCGTATAACCAGTAAAGAGATGAAGCCAAATAAGGCATGGAATCGAAGAAAAATCCCATGAATCAAGAGGGAATGTGTGACGGCGGGGATAAGGTTTGAAGGGGGGTGAGAGAGAAGAGTGGAGTAGAGGATCCAAAAACGGCGGGTTGGAAAAAAATGAGGTAGGTTTGGGGGTTGGGGTATATTAAAAAAGGGGTTGAATGTTTAGGGTTGTTGATCTTCTGAGATCAACGACCATGATTGGCTATTTTAGGTGGGGCGGGTTAATCATACGGGCATGGATATGGGTAGTTAGATGTGGTTGTATTGGGTTATGGGTTATGATAGTTGGGCTAGTTAGTATTGGGCTGGGTAGGTCCGAAAAATTTAATAAAAAGGGCTATATTTTAAATACCCACTTAAATTAATGAAGTAATTCATAAATGATAAAAAATTCTATTTGTATATGAAAATGATTTAAAATAATTACTTAATATTAAAAAATATAAAAAGTCATTTTTCGTGTAAATAAAGTAATTATGCATGCATGGGCTATTATTGCAAAGTTATTGCAATTATAACCCTAAAGATGTAAATGTAATTATGCATAAAATGATTAGAGCTTAATATAAATATAAAATGATAAAATTAAGTAATAAAATTATTATAAAATCATTTATGATGAAATTAGTAATTATTTAGATAATAAAATACNATATATATATATATATATATATATATGAAAAATTGGGTATCAACAGTCCTCACCATCTGTGAGAGAATGCAACAATAGAAGTTTAGTTACCAGAATCAATGGATTCGCACGATAAGAATTCAAGAATGTGAGATTGTTCCTAAGGGTTCTGCTGCCTCTCGAAGATAAGTACGGACGTCTCCGCACCGATTCGCAAGACTCTACTAAACCTTCTCATGAATTGTGAGACCTATGTAACCTAGGCTCTGATACCAACTTGTTACGAACCAAACTACCATGTCGTGATAGCGCCTATCGTGGTACTAGGCTAGCCGACTCATTACCAAAAACAATGCGATATTTCATTTTAAAGCGAATTTCGAACTATTTAATAAAAAAAACTTCATAAAGAGATTCAAAACAAATGAAAAGAGTGGAAATAAAAGCCCGACATCGGGTGTCACTAGTCATGAGCATCTTCAATATCTGTCCAATAATACTAAGACCAATATTGTCTTGAAAGCCACTAAAAGATCTATAGGAAGATAGGAGGGGGAATAGCAGGGTTGCGAACGCCATGCAGCTACCTTGCTAACTCCAATGGATCCGCGATGGATGAAATCAACACTCGCTAGCACGTCCAATAGCGCCTTGATCTCGCACAAGGTGCAGGGAGTAACGTGAGTACGCCAACTCAGTAAGTAATACTAGTAAATAAAAACTGAGGAGTAGTGAAACACATAAAGCCCACCTCATTAAATCTCTGTAAAGTACACATGCTTTCAAATACGTATTTGAGTCAAATAATCTCGTTTAAAAATTCAGTTTCGGTGAGAAATCATTCAAAGACATTTTTCAACAGTTTCAACAGAGGCTCAATGCAAAATAGAGTGAGAATGATGAAAATATAAACAATCCCTCGGGAAAAACGTCACTCATATACAGCCCCTCGGTCAAGCCTAACAGTCACTCGTAAACAGCCCATCGGGCATACCTCACCAACACTCATGCCTCCCAATCACTCAGCACTGGACACTCGCACTCAGTAGGTACCTGCGCTCACTGGGGGTGTGTACAAACTTCGGAAGGGCTTCTTCAGCCCAAGATCTATGTCAAGCCAAATCATGGCATAAATCACTCAAGCACTTGTCCTATATCAAACATGTTCCGGATTGCAGCCCGATCCCATAAATATCCTCACAAATCAGGACCTCGGCCTCACTCAGGCATAAACCTCTCAAGCCACTCGGGCATTCAGAAAAAAAAAAAAGGAACTCAACCCAAAACAACGTTTATATGCATCAAAACAGAGTAATAATACTGAGTTATGCACTAAACAGGTATAATCTTGAATGAGTATAGATTTCCAAATCCAAAACACTGAGAGGATAGTAAGAAAAGGCCCCCTGGGGCTCCCAAAAGCACTAGCACAAGGCCGAAACATGGCATTCAGCCCAAGTTATAGAACTTCTTTCTAAAACACATAATCATTATGTAGTCTCAAAAAGGCATGCAACTCTACAGTTGCTACGGGACGGATCAAGTCAAAATCCCCAAAGGGCACACCTACACGCCCATCACCTAGCATGTGTGTCACCTCAAAATAGTAAAGCGATACAAAATTCAGGGTTTCATACCCTCAGGACTAGATTTACAATCGTTACTTACCTCAAACCGGTCAAATCTCTAACCCGCGATGCTCTTGCCTCTCGACTCGGCCTCCAAATGCTCTGAATATATTCAAAATCAGTATATTACCATCAATATATGCTAATGGAATGAATTACACAAAAAAAACCATCAAATTAGACCAAAATCCCGAATTCGGTTCAAACCCGGCCCCCGGGACCATGTCTCGAAATACGATGAAATTTACATAACTAGAAACCTCATTCACTCATGAGTCCAACCATACCAAATTTATCAAAATCCGACCTCATTTGGTCCCTCAAATCCCCAAATGAAACTCTCAAATTCCCAAGCCCTAACCCCTACATTTTCACGCCTAATCTTCACTAATTACTTGATTAAACAAGGGAAATTACCATAAACACGAGTGTTAGGTCCCAAGTAACTTACCTTAATGAAAACCCCCTTGAATCCCTCTTCAAATCACTCCCAAAAGCTTCAAATCTGAATTGAAATAGTGAAGAATGCACTAAAAATCGCGAAGTGTGCAATATATACCTTCTGCCCAAGCTTTTCGAACATGTGGCCATTTTCTCGCACCCGCGCGACCGCACCTACAGTCCAAGCAACCGCACCTGCTCAATTCACTTAAATGCCCAGACTCTGTACCTATAGCCAGGCCTCGCACCTTCGGGCTCGCAAGTGCGTCCAAGCTTGCGCACCTGCGCACCTTCCTCAGCTTCCAAAATTCCGCGCATGTGACTCTCGCACCTACGGCTCACCTTCCGCAGATGCGGAAACACCATAAAATTCACATCAATAGGTTTTTTTCAGCAATCCTCCAACACCAAAACCAATCCTCTAACCATCCAAAACACACCCGTGGCCCTTGGGACCTCAACCAATAATTCCAATGAGTCACATAACAATATAGGAACTAATTCGAGACTTTGGAACACTCAAAACAACATCAAAACATCAAATCAATCTCGGATTCAAGCCTAAGAACTTCTAAACTTCTAATTTCTGCAAACGACGCCGAAACCTACCAAACCTCGTCTGAATAACCTCAAGTTTTGCACACACGTCACAAATGACTCTACGAACCTACTCCAAATTCCGTAATTCACTTCCGACCCCGATATTGTAAGTTTCCACTACCCACCAAACTCGTCAAATTTCCTACTTTCGCCAATTCAAACCTAATTCTACCACGGGCCTCAAAATTACATTTTGGACGCACTACTAAGTTCAAAATCACCTAACGGAGCTATCTGAACCATAAAAATCCAAATCCGAGATCATAAGCTAACATCCGGTTGACTTTTCCAACTTAAACTTCTAAATAAGAGACAAAGTGTCTCATTCCACTCTGAAACCACTCCGGACCCAAACCAACCAACCTGATACAACACAATACATCTGAATAACACATAAAGAAGCAAAAACGGGGAAAACGGAGCTATAACTCTCAAAATGACCGGCCGGGTCGTTACAGGAGCTTCTTGGGGTTAGCAGGTTATTATCATCGTTTCATGGAGGGATTCTAATCTACTACAACATCTTTGACTAGATTGACCCAGAAGGGTGCTAAGTGTATTTGGTCCAATGATTGTAAGGCAAGCTTCCAGAAGCTCAAGACAACTTTGACTATAGCACCATTCCTAGCGTTGTCTTTTGGTTTGGGGATGTATACTGTGTATTACGATGCTTCGTGCATTGGCTTGGTTTTTGTATTGATGCATGAGGGGTGAGTTATTGCATATGCTTCATGTCAACTGAAGCTCCATGAGAAGAATTATCTTGTGCACGATTTGGAGTTGGCCGCGATTGTTCATGCTCTTAAGATCTGGAGGAATTATCTTTATAGGGTGTCTTGTGATGTTTACACTGATCATCGCAGCTTGCATTATTTGTTCAAGCAAAGGGATCTCAATTTGAGGCAGCATAGATAGCTTGAATTACTGAAGGATTATTACATCACCATTCTTTATCATCAGGGCAAGACGAATGTAGTCGCGGATGCCTTGAGTAGGAAGGAAGAGAGTATGGGTAGCTTGGCATTCATTTCACTAGAGGATAAGCCACTAGATTTGGACATTCAGTCCTTGGCTAAAAGATTTGTGAGGTTGGATATTTCAGAGCCCATCCGAGTTCTTGCATGTGTCATTTGCCAGTCTTCACTATTGGAGCGGATCAAGGCTCGACAATTTGATGATCCGCGCATGTTAGTTCTCAGGGAGACGATAATACAGGCTGGTGCCAAGGAGGTTTCTGTTCGCGAGGATGGTGTTCTCCGACTCCAGGGTCATCTATTTCTTCCTAATGTTGATGGCTTGACGGAGAGGACTCTAGAGGAGGCGCATAGTTCTCAATATTCCATTCATCCAGGTGATACGAAGATGTATCGTGACCTGAGACAACATTATTGGTGGCGGCGGATGAAGAAAGACATAATTGAGTATGTTGCTAGATGCCTAAATTTCCAGCAGGTTAAGTATAAGCACCAAAGGCTAGGAGTCCTACTCTAGCAGATGACTACACCTGAGTGGAAGTAAGAGCGCGTTACTATGGACTTCGTAGTTGGGTTGTCGTGGACTTTACGGAAGTTTGATGCAGTTTGGGTCATTGTATAAAGATTGACCAAGTCAACACATTTCATTCCTATGATGACTACGTATACTTCCGAGAGATTGGCCCAGATTTATATCCAGTAGATAGTTTGGTTGCATGGTGTGCCTGTTTCCATTATATCAGACAGAGGTCCTCAATTTACTTCGCATTTCTAGAGAGCAGTACAGAGTAAGTTGGGGACCCGTGTAAAGCTCAACACCGCATTTCATCCACATACCGACGGGCAGTCGGAGCGGACAGTTCAGATCTTGGAGGACATTCTCATAGAATGTGTGATTGTCTTTGGGGGACAGTAGGATCGATTCTTGCCTTGGACGAGTTTGGTTACAATAACAGTTACCAGTACAACATTGAAATGGATCCATTTGAGGTTTTATATGATCGACGATGTCGTTCCCTCGTCGAGTGGTTTGAGCCCGACGAGGCTAAGTTATATAGTACTGATTTGGTGAAGGATCCTTGGAAAAGGTAAAGTTGATTCAGGAATGACTTCGCACAGCACAACGAGACAGAAGAGTTACACAGACCAGAAGGTGCGTGATTTATCATTTATGGTAGGTGACAAGGTTCTCTTAAAAGTATCGCCGATGAAGGGGATCATGAGATTTAGGAAGAAGGCAAGTTGAGCCCAAGGTTTATAGGCCCATTTAAGGTGTTGAGACGAGTTGGAGAGGTTTCTTATGAGCTTGATTTGCCTCCCATTCTATCGAGATTTCATCCGATCTTCTACGTTTCTATTCTCCGGAGGTATCATGTCGACTTGTCACATGTGTTAGACTTCAACACGATTCAGTTAGATGAGAGTCTGGGTTGTGAAGAGGAGCCAGTTGCAATTATTGATAGGCAGGATCACCAGTTGAGATCCAAGAGGATTTCCACGGTAAAGGTTCAATGGAGGGGCCAACTAGTCGAGAAGGTGACTTGGGAGTCCGAGGAGGACACGCGGAGCAGATACCCACACTTATTCAGCACTGCGAGTATGGTTCTAGACTCGCTCGAGGACGAACATTTATTTAAGAGGTGGAAATGTAATGACCCGACCGGTTGTTTTACTTTTTAGAACCCTGTTCCCCTAAATAAGACTCCATGTATGTGCTTTTACTGTTTTATGACTTGCGGGGATGGTTAGTTCGGGATTTGGAAAGGTTCGGGTTGAAATCAAAAATATTAGTTCCTTAAGGTTCGCTAACAAGGATAAGTTTGACTGCGGTTAATATTTTGAGAAAACAACCTCGGACTCGGGACTTGATGGTTCCAATAGGTTCGTATGATGATTTCGTACTTGAGTGTATGCTCGGATCGGGTTCTGGATTACTCGAGAGTGCTTTTGCGCCTAATATTAAAAGTTGGTTCTTTTAAGGTTTTTGAAGTTCTTTAAAATTGGTTTAGAGTAGGTTTTGGTGATATCGAGGTTCGAATGGAATTCCAAGACTGGAAATAGTTCCATAGTTCCAAGACTGGAAATGGCGATTTAAGGCTTGCCCCAATATTTGGTGTCACTCCGAGTAGTCTATGTATGATTCAGCGCGTCCGGAGCAATTTGAAAACTTGAAGTTCATATTTTGATTCAATTTGGTTTTAGGATGCGATTATTAGTTCTGCTATTGATTTACACATTTCGAGAGTTCGAGCAGGTTGATATCATGTTTACAGACTTGTTGGTGCCTTTGGATGGGGTCCCAGGTAGCTCGGATGAGTTTCGAACTGCTCAGAGCAAAGTTGGAAAAACTAGAAATTCTTGTTCTAGTTTCCTTCTTCGCGAACGTGGAAGGACTCTCATGTTCGTGATGAAGGAATTGGGGCTGGGGGATTTTTGTGCTATGCTTTTGCGATAGCTAGTCCTTGTTAGCGAAGGTCTAGGACCTGTAACCTTCACGTTCGAGTGAGGCGACTCGTGTTCGCATAGAGGAGCCTGAGCTAGGCTTGGGCCACTGTTATTCTTTGCGTTCGCGGAGAATCCCTCACGATCGCGAAAGGTAGGCCAACCCAACCTCCGTGTTTGCGTTGCCACTGTTGCGTTCGCAATGAGTCGTCTCTAGGGGGCCAGAGCCGTTTGCCTTCGAAAATGAGGCCTCTTCCGTGTTCGCGAAGAAGAAGGATGCTGTGAAGTGTGTTTTAAAATCAGGACTTAGCCATTTTTGGGTTCATTTATTGCACTCTTCAACAATTTTAGATCTTTAAAGAAGGGGATTTTTTTTTTATCAAAGTCCACTAGGCCTTGTGCCTAGGGTTAATTTTCATAAATATAAAGTAAAGTACAACAATGGAGGGGGGCATAAACATTACCTCCCAAAAGATGGTTGTACACTTGATCATCCAAAAACTGACAACCAAATGGACCTAAAATTCTATATGAAGTTACACCTATGGAGAAACTCCAGTTGCCTATCCAACATTGATAGACTACTAGGTATACAAAAACATGGTGAAGGAAACCTAGGTCAACTATACAAAGCTCAATTGATCCTAACTTTAACAAACACATTACTTAGAAGTGCATCTTCCATATACAACAAGATCTACATCTTCTAAAGAGTAGAAACTTTCTATGGAGTATGACAAAAAAAAGGTCATGGTCCAAACATTCTTCAAATTTGCTTTGACAGTGAAACCATAAAAAGCCTAGTTGAAGAAAGTTAACAAAAAGGACCCCAGTAGGTGGTCATATATGCTAATTCTGTCTTGACCTTCTGACATAAAAGAGTGAGCATTTTCCTGCTGCCATCATCTAAGAAAGCTTGGAAATTGCAGGGTTTGCAGGTGGTGTATGGCTTCTTGGATTGTTGTTGCAGCATGTGAGCTTCTGTTGATGTCTTTATTCTATTGAATACATTGGTATTGACCCACATCATTTCCTTGTGTAAACTCTGCATAAAAGGCAGTTGAATGCATGTGAAACTGCTGCTGGTGAAATAACATAGGAGATGACACCTAGGGTGTGTGCTTGCCTAGTTTCTGATTTGTCCAAACTTGGCCTTCCTTGTTATTCCTATTGTTGTTGTTGTGTCTGAAGGCTTGTGACCCCTGGTGAAATTTGTGGGTTCTGTGTGTCATGTGTGGCTTTAGGTGAGCTAGTTTAGAATTTCCCTTTTGATAGGCCCAGGAGAATTGTTGCATTTGCAAGGGACTGAGCATTAGTGATGCTAATACCACACCTTGTAACTGCAGCAATACTCTGAACCTATCCATAATACCTGCAAAATGGAAAAAAACTTGTTAGAAGGGGATTTCAACCTAGCTTTTGAAGGTAAGTAATTTCTACCTAATGTAAGTTTAATACATAGATTATGGGTATATTTTAACATGAAAATTTGTGGAGATAATGGATTTAGATGAAAAACCTAGGTTTTGATAAAAATGAAATTTTACCACGAAAATGGTTATGGAATTTAGTAAAAATCATATATTTTAGTTCATGAGGTTATGGGTAACAACATTCTTCAAAAATTTCCGGCCAGACATGTGGGCCCGGGTTGAATTTTAGGAATCTTACATTTAGGGTTGGGTAACTTCTTTTATAGTTGGAATGCAAACTTTTGAGCATGTATTGATTATTTTATATACTATTTGATTAGTTTTGGACTGTTCGGCACCAAATCGAGAGTTTGAGCATAATCTTGGACCGGGAAGTAGGCCTTGAGATGAGGTAAGTCTCTTTTCTAACCTTATAAGAGGAAATTAACCCCATAGGTGAATTTAATCAATATGTACTTCTATTTGTAGGGGGATACGTACGCACGAAGTGATGAGAGTCTGTGCGTAGTTACTTTTCATGCTTATGTCCGGGTAGATTTATATTTACAACATGTTTTGTTGATACTGTTGCTTATTTATGCTTACTAATCGTTTGGATTAAAGTGGAGGTTGAGGATTTCAATATTTTAAAGGTTTCTAGTTGAATTTCTTATTTTGAAAAAGAATTGAGAGATATTATGATTACTTGAGAAAAATCTATATCCAACCGCTTCGCAAGTATATTCCACGAACGGGGTAAAATTTTCACTACTCTTATGGGAGCGGGTCGTTCGCCTTGGCAGGTTAATTGATGTATCTATGATTCGGGTCGTTCAACCCTCACCAGTGCACAATATATTTATATGTAAATTTGGATCGGCCCGTACGCCCTTGGAATAATTCGTGCGTAAGGATATTGGAACCCCTTTTATATTTAATATTGTTTCATGGACTTGAAAAGTGGAAGGATTAGATTAGAGAAATGACTTGGTTCTAACTTGAAGTGAAAGGATTGTTTAGTTATTATCCTGCTATGAGTTCTATTATCATTTTATATATCATGTTTAATTAGAACTTCATATTATTATATTTTTGGCGCATAGTAAATGTCGAAGTCGACCCCTCGTCACTACCTCTTCGAGGTTAGACTAGATACACACTGGGTATATGTTGTTTATGTACTCACATTACACTTTTGCACTTGATGTGCAGGATCTGAGGCAGGTGCATGTGGTTATCAGTCCGGCGCGCATGCCTGACTTTTGGTTCGAGACTACACGGTGAGCTTCCCTTCCAAGCCATTCAGCAGCATCCGGAGTCTCTCTTTTGATTTGGTTTCTATCTATTCTATTTCAGACAGTAGAGTAGAAATCTTTTGTATATTCTAGTAGTAGCCCATACACTTGTGACACTAGATCTTGACACACACTAGTAAACTTGTGATTTTGGTGTTATTCATATGGTCATAAATACATTTAGGTGCTTTCGTTTTATCAATTTAAATCTGTTTCTTACTAGATCTAACAAATTAAGGAAAATTATTTACTTGGGAAAACTTATTAAAATAGGAAATCACTAGATTGCTCATTGTTAGCTTTCCTAGTTATCACGACCTAAAAACTAACCATGTCATGATGGTGCCTATCATGGTACTAGGCAAGCTAACACAATTACTAAAACCGCCGATATATACATTTTTAAAGAAAATCTTAAAGTTATTCAATATAAAACCTTCAATAAGGAGTTCAATCAAAACAAAAGTGCGGAAGAAAACAAGCCCGACATCGAGGTGTCACTAGTCATAAGCAACTATAACAACTATTTGTAAACATCAAGACTAACATAGTGTGGGATCAATCAAGTACAACTAAGGGAAGATAAAGGAGGAGGAAAGCAGGGCTGCGATCGCCATGCATCTACCTTGCTAACTCCGAGAATCTGCATCAGAAATAATCAACAGCCTCAACCGTGACCAGATACGCCAGGATCTGCACACAAGGTGCAGGGAGTAATGTGAGTACGCCAACTCAGTAAGTAACTACAGTAAATAAAGACTGAGCAGTAGTGACGAGCAGTAAATACATAAAGTCCACATCATGAAATCTTAGTAAAATACAATATGTTTTTAAATTAGTATTTGAGTCAAATCACCTCGCTTAAAAATCCAGTTTCGGTAAAAATCATTTAAAGATACTTTTCAACAGTTTCAACAGAGGCTCAATGCAAAAGAGAGTAAAAATGATGAAATCATAAACATCCCCTCGGGCAAAACATCTCTCATATACGGCCCCTCTGGCAAGCCTCACATTCACTCGTAATCAGCCCCTCGAGCATACCTCATAATCACTCGTAACAGCCACTCAGGTATACCTCACTATCACTCATTCCTCCCAGTCGCTCAGTACACGTCACTCGCACTCAGTAGGTACCTGCACTCACTTGGGGTGTGTACAGACTCCGGAGGGGCTCTTTCAGCCCAAGCGCTATATCAAGCCAAATCATGGCATAAATCACTCAAGCCCTCGGCCTATATCAAAAATGTTGCGGCGTGCATCCCGGTCCCATAAATTTCCTCAAAAATTAGGCCCTCGAACTTACTCAGTCATAAACCTCACAAGTCACTCGGGCATTTCAGTAAAAACAGGGAACCCAGCCCAAAACAACATTTATATGCATCAAAACAGAGTAATAAAACTGAGTTATGCAGTAACCAGGTATAACCATGATTGAGTATAGATTTTCAATCGAAAACAGTGAAATGATAGTAAGAAAAGGCCCCTAAGGGTCCAAACAACACTGGCACAAGGCCCAAACATGGCATTCATCCCAATTTACATAAACTCTTTCTAAAACACATAGGTATTATATAATTTCAACAAAATATGCAACTCTATAGTTGCTACGGGACGGTCCAAGTCACAATCCCAAATGGTACACACCCACACGCCTGTCACGTAGCATGTGCCTCACCTCAAAATAGTAGCATGATACAAAATCCAGGGTTTCATACCCTCGGGGCTAGATTTATAATCGTTACTTAGCTCAAACCGGTTAAATCTCTACTTCGCGATGCTCTTTCCCCTCGATTCGGCCTCAAAATGCTCAGAATCTAGTCACAATCAGTATAATACCATCAATATATGCTAAGGATTGAATTCCACAAGAAAAACTACCAAATTCGACCAAAAACTCGAAATCAGCTCAAACCCGGCACCCTGGGCCCATGACTCAGAATCGGGTAAAATCACAAATTACGAACACCCATTCACTCACGAGTCCAACCATACTAGTTTCACTCAAATCCAACTTCGAATCAACATTCAAATTCCAATAATTCATTTTATGAAGTTTCTACAATTTTTCCCAAATTTCCACCTCAAAGTACTAATCAGATGATGAAATCATTTATCATGTATATTAACCAAATCCGAGTTAGAATCACTTACCCCGATAAATGTTTTGAAAAAACCATGTAAAGTCGCCACAAACCGAGCTCCCTAGGTCCAAAATGTGAAATAATGCCCTAAACCACGTTTATATAGTGCACCCTTTGAAATCCACTATGCGGTCCGCGACATTCCAAGCGCGGCCGTGCCTCTCAGCTACCGCGGTCGCGAAAAAAAATGGTGCGGCCGCACCTTTTGGTGGCTGCACTGTCAGGCTTTAGTATTTTCGCCATAACATTCTCTCCAGATGTCCAAATGAAGACTTCTCTACCTTTCTGGAAACTAGAGATGAAGGGCTACAACTGTTTTTTTAATCATCTAAAAATTCCTTGTAGAGAAAAAGATATAGGCTTCCGAAGTCGGACCAGCGGATCTGCAGAACCATTCCTTGGAGTGCGGTCACAAAATTCTGCCAAGGTCCGTGAAATTATGCCGAGGTCCGCGTTTTCAAAACACCAGAACCATACCAGAGTTCCAAAAATGCAGGGACTCGCTCAAAACTCACCCTGAAACACACCTAAGGGCTCCGGAACCTCAACCAAAGGTACCATCAAGTCCTAAAATGCCATACAAACTAAATTGAGCTCTCAAATCACATCAAACAATAACAAAAACATGAATCACACACCAATTCAAGCTTAATGAACTTGAACCTCAAACTTCCACAACCGATTCTGAAACCTATCAAACCTCGTCCGAATAACCTCAATTTTTTCACACACATCACAATGGACACTAAGAACCTATTCCAACTCCCGGAATTCCATTCCGACTCCGATATCAAATTTTCCATTGCCGATCGAAAATCGCTAAATTCCCAATTTCGCCAATTCAAGCCTAGTTCTACCACGAACCTCCAAAACACAATACAGACGCGCTCCTGTGTACAAAATCACCCAACTGAGCTAATGGAACCATCAGAAATCTAGTCCGAAGTCAAATTCTAAAAAGTCAAACTTGGTCAAACCTTTCCAATTTTAAGCTTCTAGGTGAGAATCATTCTTCTAAATCAATTTCGAATAACTTGAAAACCAAATATGACGATTCACATAAGTCACGATACATCATACGGAGTTACTTATGCCCTCAAGCAACCGAGCGAAGTGCAACTGCTCAAAATGATCAGTCCTGTCACGACCCAAAATCCTATCTTAGGTCGTGATGGTGCCCAAAAGCATGGTCAGGCAAGCCGATACTCAATTTACTAAGGGTTCTTTCTTATTTGATTAAACATTTCAACATATACTCAGTTTTTAAAACTTAAAACATGAATCGAAAAGGATAAGTAGCCAGTTTTTAATCAAAAGAAGTCATGAAGAGGCGTGAGCCAATATATATACAACCCGAAATCCGTAATAACTATCACGTGTGTGCTAGGAACTAGTGTCACAAGTCCTACGGGCATACTAACAGAATATACAAAAGATATAACATACAGTCCCACTGTCTGAAGGAAATATATGGGAAATAAGCAAAAGAAATCACATGGTGCTCTTGAAGATCGCCAGGAGAAAGCGGCTCACCGTGAAGTCAGGTCTGTCTATAATCAAAATCAAGCTCCGGTCGGACAACCAGATGCACCACCCTCAGAACCTGTACAATTAAGTACAGAAGTCTAGCATGAGTACATAAATATATATGTACCCAGTGAGTATCCCACCTAACCCCGAAGAGGTAGTGACGAGAGGTCGACATGACACTCACTAAGGTCCAACAACATAATTTTAACAGAATATGATAGAAATGGTGGGCATGTAAAGGCAGTGAAGCAATAATTATATATAAGGCACTGAAATCCAAGGAAGTACTGGGAATGAATAAAACAATCACTACTTCACTTTCCCCCAAATATATGTCAAATCAATGTTCATGAATTTAGTAACAAATAAATCATGCGCATGCAGGGTAAGGACAACCGGCCAGAGTCATAAAATATTCATGTTCGTGCACTGCCGAGGGTTGAACAGCCCGAACCATAAGTGCACCTCTCCACAAATTACTCACATCTATGCATTGCCGAGGATCGAACGGCCCGAACCAAAAGTGCATCTTTACCCTAAAGTAATCCTCTCTATGCACTGCCGAGAATCAAACAGCCCGAACCAAAAGTGCATCTCTCAATCCTCCGTGGCGTACGGCCCGTTCCCATAAGAGTGGGGGAAATCACACTCCGCTCGCGAAATGTAAATTGCAAAGCGGTCATATGCCCACACATTATTCCTTTTAAAAAAATTACTTTTCAGTGAACAATTCCTTACAAGTTTTTCTCAAATTCCATAGCTTCAGGGAAATAATCCGCATATAACATTTAAATTATTAAGCATATAGTTCATATCAAGTAAAATACAAGGCATGATGTGGGCCTAACTACCCGGACATAATAGTAATAGCCGCTACGTACGGACTCTCGTCACTTTGTACGTACGTAGCTCCTACAATTATCACATATAGCATTTAAATTACCTAGGGGGACAGTTCCCCCTTACAAGGTTAGAATGGAGACTCACCTCGCGTCGCACCTACTCCCCGGGTCAAGAATGCGTCCGAAACTCCGAACTCGACACCCACGGACTCGAAACTAGCCAAATGTTATACAAATATATCAATTTATATTCAAAGCATGGAATTCTCCTATTATTTAGTCAAATTCACCATTCTTGAAGAAATCTCAAAATCCAACCCCGGGCCCACATGCTCGGATTCCAAAAAAAATTCTTGAAGGAAACACTTACCAATAGCCTAAGGATCATTAATATACGATTTTTGTATGATTTCATAGCCAATTCACGGGACATTTCCTAAATTCTCGAAGGCCCTAGGTTACTACCTAAATTCCTAAATTTTCCACTAATTAAGTAGTTAAATCCTACTAAGAATGCATGCATTAACAAACTTTAGGATGGAATTTACTTACCTCACAGTGGTTGGGTCGTGGAGCCCTTTTCCCAAGATCTCAAGTGTTCTAATGGAGGAAGAAAATGAAGAAAAATGAAGAATCCCGTATTTAAAATTAACACACTGCCTGACAGTGGTTCCGCACCTATGGCTCGAGGACCGCACCTGCGGTCTCGCACCTGCGAGCAAAGGCTCGAACCTACGGAAAAGGACGAGGAGGCCTGGGCTCGCACCTCCGGAGAGGAGACCGCACCTGTGTCTCCGCTCCTGCGGAACTTTGTCCGCACCTGCGAAATGGGCTGCCCGCTGGGGGTCGCACCTGCGAGGCTGGGACCGCAGGAGCGGTCCCGCACCTGCAACTGGGCAGCTGCACCTGTGGTCACACCAGAACAGGTGCACCAACAGCTATTTCAGCTGGTTTTTGGCCTCGTGTGGTGTCCGGGAGGAACCTGGGCCCACCCGACCCCTGCCCAAATATACCAACAAGTCCCAAATCATAATACGGACTCGCCCGAGCCTTCGGAACACCCAAAACAATGCTAAAACTCAAAATCACACCTCAAAACTACTAGAACCAAACTTAGGAACTTTAAGTTTTCTTGATTTCGCTAACAACGCGTCGAACCGACCTATACTACTCGGAATAACACCAAATTTTGCAAGAAAGTCATAAATGACATAAAGAAACTATTCCCGGTCTTGGAATTCCATTCGGACCTCGATAACTCAAAATCACGTCCCAAACCACAATAGGAACCTAAGGAACACTTATTTCAATATTGGGCGCCGAAATGCTCCCGGGTCATCCAAAACCCATTCCGAGCATACGCCCAAGTCTAAAATCATCATACAAATTATTGGAACCGTCAAAATTTGATTCCGAGGTCATTTATTTATGTGTGGCTAGAATTCATGGTTTAACACGTTATATGCCTTACATTTTATGTGCGTTAATGATAAAAATACACTTTGTATGTGCATAATGGAGTCTATTTATTGTGTAGGTGAATTGGAGATGGAAGCCAAGCTAAATGGATGCATAAACGTCGAAAATACACTCAAGAGGCGAAGAGGAGTGCACCGGGCTATAGCCGGGCTATAGCCGGGCGTTGAGCCTTAAGGCCAGGCCTGACCTGGATTTTTCCAGGCGTTTGAGCCTTAAGGCCAGGCCTAGCCTGGCGTTACCCAGGTCTTAGAGCCATAACGCCAGGCCTGGTGTGGCTTTATACAGGCGTTAAGGCCATAAAGCCAGGTCCCTGGTCTGGTCCAATCCGAGTTTTGAAGATTTTAAGTATTTCCCGATTTGAATAGAAGTCTCCTACACGTCTAGGGTTTGTCCTAAACATATAAATAGACCCAAAAACACAACTTGAAGAGGAGAGGCCATTAGAGACAAGAGACGTCTGAGGAATACTACTCAGAGAAGCCAAACATCGATTTTTACAGCTTTTATTCATTACTTTGTAGTTTAATTATGCAAGTTATTTTAGAGATGATTAGTATGAGCATGAGTAGCTAATTTCCTTAACCTAGGGTTTTGGTGGAATCCGTTGGGGGATAAACTTATTGTGATATTAATATAGTTTTTATTGGTTGATTAATCTTTATTTGTTCAACTACGTTCTTGTTGTAGTTGATTGAAGGTCTCTCAATTATTTGTTCCTATTTATTATGTATCTACTTGAGATAGAGTGCATATTCAGGTAGTTGTTTGAATCAACTTCACTTTCTCCAAAGCATCTCTCACCAGGTCGGTGCCATATAACTTAGCCTCACCAGGCTCAAACCACCCGATAGGAGAACGACATCGCCGACCACACAAAGCCTCAAATGGTGCCATCTCAATGCTGGACTGATAACTATTATTGTAAGAAAACTCGGCCAAAGGCAAGAACTGATCCCACTGACCCCCGAAGTCAATCACGCATTGTCACATCTCCTTTTTCACACCCAGTGAGGGTAATAAGGGAGTTTTTTCAATTTTAAGTGACAATCGAAAAGGGATTATTTTATTTAAATTTTAGAGTCGCCACTTGGGATAGTTTATGGTGTCCCAAGTCACCGGTTTAAATCCCGAATCGAGGAAAATTGACTCTGTTTTACAGTCTGCGAACACAGAAATTCGGGTAAGAAATTCTGTTAACCCGGGAGAAGGTGTTAGGCATTCCCGAGTTCCGTGGTTCTAGCACGGTCGCTTAATGATTAAACTTGGCCTAAATTGTCTAATTACTCATTTTTAGGACCTATATGTATTTTGTCTTTTACCGATTTTAAGAAATTATCCTGAGACGAGTCACGCGTACGTGTACTCATTTTATTTAATGCGCTAAAAATCGTGTCACGCGTACGTGTACACAATTATTAGCCCTTGTTATTAAAATTATTTGGTCAAAGTCACGCGAACGTGTACCTTGGTTTTATTTAAAAATCGATGCTTAAATCATGTCACGCGTACGTGTACACAATTTGTTACGCTTAAGTATTTAAGAAAAACTTCAAAGTTCATGAAACCATAATTTTGTAACGTGTAGGTCGAAAATCCTAAAGTTTGACTACCCGAGTGTGATATGCCTAGCATGCTCCTAGCGATTTTAAGCTTTAAAAGTCTATAAGCTATTAGTTAATTTGTTTACTAAACAACTCACAACTCAATACCAATTAACTCGATTATCCCCGACATCCCGTTTACAATCACAAGAATAGTTAATTGTTAACGCTAAGAAAATTCAAACAAAACTCAACTCAAGAAAATCTGAAACGAAAGTTTACAAAACATCTCATAACATCAACAAAAATTCGATAACAAATAAACACATAATATTCACATAAGGGAAAATATAAGAGAAGCAGAGTTTCGGATTGAACCTCAATAATGTTAATAAGAACTCGATTACAAAAAATTCCGGCGAATAAAATCTGACGGGAAAATGAAAACAGGACTGAACCTTAAACCACGAATCCCGTCAGCGACAGAACCATTAAATTGAAACCTCGTTCTTTTTTTTTGGATCACATCAGAAGCAAAAAGCAAAAGTGTGTATTTTGGATTTTTCTTTCTTTGAAATCGTCTAACTAACACAAAAGCAGAAACATTTTTTTTGTATGGTTTTTTTTAATCTCAAGTAGACATGATTCTTCTTTGTCCACCTTTCATTCATTGCTGCCTCCCTCAAATTCTCTATGTCCGTATGAGTTCGCACTCGTCCCTTTTCCCCCTTTTTTTGTGTTTTCCGGCCGTGTGTGTGTAAGAGTGGTGGTCGTGGTTGTTGGGCTGTGGTGGTGTGGTGGTGTTGAGAGTAGGCCCGGCGGCGGATGTGGTTGTTGCAGGCGGCGGGTGGAGGTGTGTTTTTTGGTGAGGAAGAAGGTCTGTGGGTGTGGATCTCCGGTGGTTGATGGTGAAGAGGGGGGGGAGTTTGTAAATGAGTGAAGGTGGCCAGCGACGGATTCTGGCGGGCTTGAGAGGGGGCTTCTCCAGGGTTTTTTCTCTGTTCTGTCTTTTTTTTTCTTTTTTAGAAGAAGAAGGAGAGTTTTATGGGGTGTAAGTGTGTGTGTTTTGAATTGAGACGTGAGGAACATGGGTGGTTAGTTAGGATTTGTGGGGGTGAGGTATGAGTGAAATGGGGAAGTGGGGAAAGT